>JAJMGF010000009.1:0-136524 GCA_030568495.1 Suhomyces chickasaworum | reverse complement strand
CCTGGTACCAGTGAAGACTGTAGAAATGGACTAATCAATGAGAATAAAATATTGTGAGCTGCGGGATCCGATAATAAACTCGCGGTGGCAAATAAATGGGATATTTCAGAAATTTGCTTGAAATTTTGGAATACAGTAGTTGTAAAATGAATTATTGAGCAAAGTCTTCTCCATGAATTAGATCTTTGAATTAGAACATTTTACCGATTCCAGGCCTGGAAAGAGAGATTATTCATGTTTATTTATACTCGATTTAATAGACGATTACTCATTCTACACACCCCTCAAAATGGGAATTTTTTTGCCACTAACTGGTGCTATGAATTGGTCATTTGACTCATGGTTTAATCAATTTACCGGTTGTAGAAATTTGCTCCTGATTATCATTTTATGACTCAAAACCCCGGAAATATCTTATCAACAACAGTCATATAGGAGTCCCCCGAATGATTGAATTGGTCATTTTCTGAGTTAGTTTAATTAATTTAACCAAAATACCTCCTGCATATAGCACACGGTAAGTGCACGTATATTCCACCCTCACTATCTACAGGACTATAGTCACTCATATTATAAAGAAGTACCCCCCTTGTCATTTCTTTCCACATCTACAAGGGTTTACATCCCCGAGTCTCATTCCATTTCATTATATAACCATACAAATCTACTACCAACCCCTTCAAAATGTTATGTGGATGTCTTTTTGACTGCTTTCTCGTGATAATCTCCATCTTCGTTCCTCCATTGCCTGTGGCCATAAGAAGAGGTTTATGTTCTGCTGATTTCTTTGTCAACATATTATTATGTATTCTTGGCTATTTACCAGGATTAATTCACTCATGGTATATCATTGCCAAATACCCGCCATTTGCCGATGATGATACCAAGATCTACTATGTTTATCGAAACGACATCGAGAACCAAACACCGCATAGACACGAGCATCACTACCATCACCATCATAACGTCAACTTCCACAAGCAACAACAACAGCAACAAGAGGAACCTCTTAGATCACAGCCTGGAGCGGTTCCATCCCCCGACTACGGTGCTGTCAATGAAGGCTCTTCTTCGGGCAATGCTCCTCCAGCATACACCGAAATCGATGCCAAAACCGGCAAGACTACCCACTAACCCCGCATTTCCATCCAGCTACTTCCTGTCATCCCTCTGGGGCTTCGCTTCGCTCCTCCCTGTCATTCCGCTCCATTCCGTATAAACCTTCTTAATAGCTTACCCCTTCATTTCTCCCTCATTTCTCCCTTCTATAGATAATAGACGGACTTCTCGGATATCTCCCCAACCGGGACCCCTCGCACACGTGAAGAGATTTACTGATAAGCAATCAACTTCCCTACGCTCTCACTAATCTTATCCCTAATGGCCTCCCTTATTCGAGATTCAATCACCGCTATGGGGAACCCTTCTGGAGAACGGAAGGGAAGCTCATCGTCGGTATACTCCGGTTCCGGCATCAAAACTCCCCAAGAGTTTCCTACCTCCATTTCCTTCTATGACTCCTTTGTGGACTGGTGGAACAGTTCGTGGTATTTATCCGGAGCCGCCACCATTAAAGATGCTTCCAACAAGCAAATCGTCAAGGCAAAGCTTCACAATCGTCAAATCGAGTATGATTTGTTTCGGACCATTTTATCTGATGATATCAAATTGAAGAGTCCAGTGGATCCAGACTCGTTTTGCAGCTCACAACATCAATATTGGGGAGAGCTTCGTGATACGGTTGTGGATGACTGCAGCACCATCCATGAATTTTACCTTGAAAATGGTCCCGATGTCCCGGAACCAGAACAAACTCATGTGGTGATCATTCATGGATACATGGCCGCAATTGGGTATTTCATTAAGAACGTGGAGACGATATTGAAGTCCAAAAGAGGGATACGGTTACATATCATCGATTTACCAGGATTCGGGAATTCATCTAGACCAAAGTTCCCTGCTCATTTTTTAACAGAGCCCCTGACTATTCCAGAGAAGATATCACAAATATTAGAGGTTGAGAATTGGTTCATAGACAAAATAGAAATTTGGCGTCAAAAAAGGGGCATCTACAGGTTCAAGCTCATGGCTCATTCAATGGGTGCTTATATTGCCAGTTGTTATCTTATGAAGTATAACACTTTCCAAACGGTGCTGGAGCTTATCTTGATAAGTCCTATGGGAACCGAGTCTAGTTGTATCAGTTTACTCAACAATAAGAAATTTCAATTCAATCATCACGAAACAGGAGGAGATCCCTTCAAGGAGCTACAATTTCGAGATGAAAATGACAATGCTTTAATCAATGATGGTATAGAAGAAATATGGGAAAGATTAGGAAGACCAAAATTTCCTAAAAATGCTATACTTGAACAAATATGGAAATATCATAAATCTCCTTTCCAGTTACTTCAGCATTTTGGTCCATTATACTCAAAATTACTATCATATTGGTCATTTCAAAGGTTTAAAAATTTAAAGACTAATCAAGAAGAAGTAGAATCACAACATCAACATATCGGATCTAGTACGAAATTGAAGCAATCGAAGGAACTAGAATCAGAACCAAAGTCGAAACTGTTAACTTCACTTGATTTGGTATTAAAATTACACAAATATTCTTATTCCATTTTCAATCAATACCAAGGTTCAGGAGAATTGGCTATAACTAAATTCATTAACCATGAAATATTGGCAAGATTACCATTATGTGACCGAGGGTTTATTGAATACTTGAACAAGTACAATGTCGAGACCCTTTGGTTATACGGTGAGAAGGATTGGATGAATAACAAGGGTGGAGAATATATTTCTGATAAATTGAATCATTTACATTCTGATTCATCGCAATTCAAAATGATAGCAAATTCTGGGCATCATATTTACCTTGACAACCCCATTGCTTTTAACGAGACATGTATTGATTTTTTTAATTTAACATAGATGAAAACATTTTCATACTAACGAATATATGAGATTTTATTATGACTTTGGTAGTGGCTTTTCAAAGAAATTCCTTTGATAATGATTCCAAAACTTCCAAAACTTCACGACAATTTTGAGGTTCATTATTATGATTACTAATAATATCCTTCAAAACCTTACCAAAATTTACTATGAATGATTCACTGTGTTTGGTTTCTATATTTCTTTTCAATTCTTCACTGATTTCAAAAGCTTTGGTGATAATTTCATCAGGTAAAGCTGCTAATCTTGCCACATTCAAACCATACAGATTATTGACCACTCCTTTCACCAATGTATATAAAAAGATCACCTCAGGAAACTTCTGGTTTTCTTTAATCACTTCTTCATAGCCCATATGATAATTAAGTACCGAATCATAATTGGATTCCAACACATTCAATGAAGGATAATGTGTAATGAATAATACTATTGGACTCAAAGGAGATTCGATCAAATATCTCAATATGGCATACGCAATTGAAATCCCATCATTGGTACTAGTTCCTCTTCCCACTTCATCTAAAATGATAAGTGATTTATTTGTCATTCCAGTTAAAATATCATAACATTCCAACATTTCATTCATGAAAGTAGATGTTCCCTTTAATATATTATCAGTTGAACCCATTCTAATGAAAACCGAATCAAATATTCCCATTTCTGCTTCATCACATGGTAGATAACACCCAATTTGAGTCATTATGGTTACGAGTCCTATTTGCCTCACATATGACGATTTTCCACCCATATTGGGTCCAGTTAAAATCAACACACGATTTTTGTCATAGCTCAAGTTTACATGGTTCGGAACATAATTTGGAGTGAGGTTTTCGATGATAGGATTTCTTCCATTAACCACATTGATGGTTTGGGTGTTAACAAGACGTGGTTTACAATAATTCGACTTGATAGAGGATGCAGCTGTTAGTGAAAGAAGGCAATCGAACTGGGCGAGCAAATTAATGATTGAGCTGAAATATTGGTGATGTTGATCAATTTGGGCAAGGTACTCATTAAAGCATTCGTCACAATTATTCATCAATCTTTCTTGATGATATTTCAATAATTTGTAGAGTTTGGAAGTCTCTATGGATCGAAATCTTGATACCAGGAGTGTTCCGTTGACTCTTTGAAAGTTGGCTGGCAAGGCATCAACTTGTGCTCCATTTCGAACTTCAATAAGATATGGCTCACGATTATTTGTTGTGTATTTCAATTGAGGTCTTTTGAGAATTGTTCGAATATTCTCCAACTCCTGCTCTAGTAATTCTTCAATGTTTGATATTTCATTTAATTCCACACTTATGGAATCCCAATTTTTGAAGTTCAAATCGAAGAAATTAATCTTATGATCATCCGTGGTTTCATTTAAAAGCGATGATGTATTAATCATAGAAAGAAAATCCGATATGATAGGCTGTTTAGAGTACGATAATAAATCTTCAAATATTCC
Source organism: Suhomyces chickasaworum (assembly GCA_030568495.1). Taxonomy (NCBI): domain Eukaryota; kingdom Fungi; phylum Ascomycota; class Pichiomycetes; order Serinales; family Debaryomycetaceae; genus Suhomyces; species Suhomyces chickasaworum. The sequence goes on along the minus strand of JAJMGF010000009.1, from coordinate 132,104 downwards.
AAGTAGTAATGGTGAGTTGATGGTTTGCTTGAGTCCTGAAATTACAGTTTCAAAGGTGGTGGCCATCTTCAACACTTCATTTAAACATTCAAGCAATTTATACACTTCGTATCTGCTTACCCTGGGGATCTTGTAAGCAGCAGAATAATGTACTTTGATCAACAATTGCTCCAAATCAACCGATTTACCCATTTTTTGAAGAAGAGTTTTTAATGAGTCTATGGCATGATTGAATTCTCGTGACATATCTTCTATTGCTTGTAGTCTGTGCTGTATTTGGCTGGGATCAATCAATGGTTTGGAAACCCATTTGTGAAAAAGTCGTCTACCAAAACGAGTTCTGGTATGATCAAGAAGCCAAAGCAAAGATCCTCTGTTTGATAAAGGGTCCGTGGAGTTCTGAAAAATCTCCAATGCTTCAATGGTGGTATGTGATAATATCATGAAATTTGGATTTTTAAATGTAATGATGTTGGAGGTGATAGTGAAAATATTGCTGAGTTTGAATTCATTTAAATATTCAATCATTTGGTTTACGCAACATCGAAACTCGTCAGTGAAATTATCCTTGTAAAAAGCACATAATTCATCATATTTAGTGGATTCAGTTTGTTTGAAAAATTGCTTTAAGTTTGAGGTAACTATTTCTGGTGTTTCCTCACTCTTTTCCAACACTAAAACCTCAGGGTTGATAGCCTTCACCAACTTGGAAAGCTTATGAGTTAATTGTGGTTCGTCACAAATGATGATCACCTCAGTGGGGTTCAAATACGTGAGCCGTGTATTGAGTTCATTTGGGGGTGAAGTGTCCATAAACTCATCCTTGATGATCTCTCCAGTAGAAGGTTGAACTGCAAGCAAAGTGGTGGATATTTTGTGTCCTCTTTCAGTCTTTTCATTGGTTGAACAGGCATGAATACAAATGAGGTATCCTTCGTTGTCATCATCAGCCAATCCTTTCCCCACATCTTCATCTCCCATATAAGTTCCACGGGTATAAACTGCAGTCAATTCTCTTTTCATTAAGTCGGACTTGGATGTCTTTTCCACACTCTTGGCTACAGAACTTTCCATCTGTTTCACAACACCTATTTTTTGGCCTAAAGTTAGAAGCCGTTTCAAATTGATATGAAGCTTGAAGTCTGGAAATGAACAGTAAGAAAACGTGTCTCCTTTATCACCGTCGTCCCCACCAGAAATGTACATAATATTGAGTACACTAGCTGCTTTTTTTGCATCTTCTCCAAATAACTTATATTTATAGCCAACCTGAATTACAAGCATTTTGTCCAGATTGTCTTGTTTGAGCTGGATGATTTGCTTCTCTAAAGGAGTGAGTGTCTTTTTTGTCTTAGTGGCTTTTGTGGGTTTTGCTATGGCAATTGGTTCTGTTTTCTTGATTGGAGTCTTTCTGGTCTTCTTGGTTACATTTTGTCCTTTTGTTTCCGAAATTGGCCTTTTCTTCAGTTTAATTGTATTGTTTATGGTCGGTATGTCTTCAGATATCACTTCAACGAAATTTGGAGAGCTTGCAGGAGTTGGGGAGGATCTTTGATCTTGTTGCGTATGAATAGTATTCTCGTGTGAAATGGTCAATCTGGGCTCATTTTCGTCTTGGGGTATATTTTCATCTTGAGGTGTATTTTCTTCTATGGGTGATACCATGGAAACGTCATTTTCCAGTTTGTTGTTGTTTTCGTTCAGTAGAATGTCATGTTTAGGAAATTTTTCAGTTGATTCAGAGTCAACTTCAATAGCAGGTGAATCTTGCTCTATTTCGGTCAAATCGATGGTTGCTTCAGGTTTAGTGATTGCTTCAGTTTTAGTATTACTGGGAGCCTTGAAAAATCGGCTAATTGATGGCTGGGAACTCTTCTTGGGCCCCATCTTGATGGTGGAGAACAATGGTAGAATGTCAAGGACGCGATATTTGATATTGAGGCACGTGAAGGTTAGGTCTCTAATTTACACTGGGGTTAGGAATAGTGTAACCAATGGATATGAATGAATTGTAATATTTGTATATACAAAACAATAAATTGTAAGCTGTCAGGGTTTTGGAAATTTTCGGTTTCCTATGGTATTAACGGGACTCCAAATGAATTATGAATCATAAGGTATGTTTCAGTTACTGCGTGAAGGAGGACTAGAGGAACAATCTTGAAGGGTTGAAGTAGGACATTGATAATACAGGGTTAAAATTGATAATTAGTAGCAATATTAGCGAATTCTGCTAAAGCTTATGCTACTGACGTTGCTCCGTTTCAAACTTTCTGAAGAATCACCCTTCAGACTCATCCTACTTAATTGAGAAGAGCTGAGAGTTTTGATGGGACTCTCCGAGACTTGAGGAGACAGCTCCACAATCGTCGAGGAAGTTTGATTGAATGGACTTTGAATTGAGACAGGAAGCGTTCCAGACGATCTTGTCTTTCTAAGCACAGGTGAAACTTCGTCCATAACGAAAGGGCTCATCCCACCAGATGACGATCTGATTGTTAATGATGGTCTTCTACCAGGTGTTTCAACCAAGGAAGAACGGCTGCTGCCGATTGCAACGCGCGCAGCATTGGAGGAAGCTGAAGAAGAACTTCTTGATTTTGTTTGGATGGTTGGGGTTTTCAATCCTTCCATATGTTTTCCAGAATCAATTTGAATGCCAGGGGAACGAAGCTGTTCTATTTTGAAATCGTTCTGTGATTTCTGAGCACTAAGAACTGGAGATGGGCTGCTTGAGAAGGAAGAGTTAGACCTATTGGTTCGTGGTATATGAAACTCATGGACTGGACCACGATCAGGTAAAACATGGTTGGCAATTGTATTAGGTTTAATCACTGGCCAAGTATGATCTTCTTTATCCAAGGAAAAAGTGGTGTTGAGTTGAAATGGGGCATTCGTGAAAGAGAAGCTCTTTTTACGTTGTGAGCTTCCTGAATTCAATGCATGTAGAGGTGAGTTATTTAGGGATGAAGCATCTGAGTTGCTGGATTGTGGAGAGGATGGTGGGATTAATCCATCATCGTATTCAAGGGCATTATTTCGCACTGATGGAGAGATTGTGAATGATTTGAGTGAAGGAGTCTTGTTTGTTGGTGTTTGGGGTACGCTCGATCTTGGAGAGTTGCCAGTTTGGTTGAGTAATGTAGGTGGTTTATAAGAAAACGTCGTTTGAGCTCGCTTACGAGAAACATTGGGTAATTGTTTGTCTAGCGGAACGGAATCAGATGGTAGAGATTGTGAATGAGAACGGCCATTGATTGACACGGATTGTTCGGCTTCTTCTGCTTTATGGAATTGAGATACCGGGACGATGGGACTGGCAAGCACTTTATTTCCTGGTAACAGTGACTGAGGCTGTTGGCTCGAAATGGAATTTTCTTCTGTGAATTCCTGACTTGGGGTTTTTTCTATGGCTTGTTCATTATCTAAAATGAGAAGCAAATCGTGCTTTAAGATTTCGTAGCGTTCGATAAGAGCGAAGCTTGATGCATATTCGATGGCTGTCCAACCCTTGTTGTTGGTTATTTTCTCCAAGTCGTAGATCTTCTTGGAGCAAATCTTTCGATTTCTTGATATGTCAACCAAATACTTGAGAAGTACTTCGAGGCACTCGAAATTGCCAAATTCAAGGCATAAATGCAAACAAGTGTTTCCGTCGGCGTCCTGTGCCTCCCATACGGCACCGAACTCAAGCAAGAGTTTGATACCCTCCTTGAATCCGTAGATACAGCTGAAATGTATAGGGGCTTGTTTCAAAGGCCCACCGGCGAAATTCAACCATAATTTGCCAGGAAACTCCTGCAACAAATAGTGAAGAGTTTGTGTGTTCTTGGTGATGAGTGAAAGGTGAAGCACCAGCAATCCGTCAAACGTAAGGAGGTCAAGATCACTATAGTGCAGAGAAAGCTCCCCCATGTTCTGGTTAACATAGGAGATCAAATGGAAACAGATCAAGTAATTGCCATGGTGCGACGCGTAATGTAAGTTAGTCCAACCCTTGTGGCTGGGATCAGGATTAAGCCAGAGTTCAGGGAACCGGCCTAGTAGCCGTTTGGTGATAGGGAGGTTGCCCTGGATGATGGCGTTCCGGAGTCTTTGCAGCGGCTCTAACATGTAAGTAACCAAGCAGCGAAGGAGGGGGAACTATGGAAGATAAATGCAGGTTGATACAAGGTGGATAAGTTTAACAGTTTCAATGATAAAGTGTAATTGTTACTAGTCAAGTTATAGTTGAGGATCCACAGTCGATTTTCACTGATAGTTCTAACGCTGCTAATTTAGTCCAGATGGAATTGTCAACCGGTAGCCTCGCCGCGGTGCAGTATCAGCCTCATACCACGGATCAACGAATGCGGATACTCAACTCTCCAACACACCGGGCACCAACGGCGAGAACATTCACCACCAATCTCCACCACCACCAATCTCCACCAGATTACTACCACCATCAAGTAGCCAAGCCATTGCCATTACCGGTTCAGGGTTTATTCGTCTATTCGATTGCGTTATACATTGTGTCGTTACTTAACCATTTCGCTTACTTTACCAGTTAACCGGTCAATTCCTACCGGACCAAGCTTCTTGTTAAGACCATATCTAACATTGACCTCTTTTGCAATCCCTGTTACGGTCTGTTCACCACTCCAGATTCTCCAGCGCTTCATCTCCTTCAATTCTTCTGATTGAACCGTCAAGGTGCTAATTCGTGTTTCCACTACAAATACACTCCCACGGACTACAGCAGGTCTCATTGTACCGTCAAACGTATAACATCACCTTCGTTTACATTCTCCTGTTGTTTGGGCGCTTCAAGAACAAGTTTGAGCTCAGAAACGTAATTCCTGCTTTTCCGAGTCTCTTAGTGTTTATTTATTTACAGAGGGGCCTACATCATAGAACCAGAGCTCTCTTTCAAGATCTTTTCCAATTAATCACCTCTGTTAGTGTGTTTCCATAAGCGAAACCCAATATCTGGAATAATTACCGGCTATACCTTTGTTCTCGAAAGGAGCTATTCAAACCGAACGACTCAATACAATATAGCTATCGGGTTTCATTCAATTCATACTTCATTTTCAACAATTTCAACAATTTCAGCACCCATAGGATCTTACTAATATGAGCGGGTTTCGAGTTTTAGCAATTTCCGATATCCAGGGAAATTTAGATTCTATCCATGAAATTTACAATCAATCGATGGCCAAAAATCAGCCAATTGACGTTATAGTCCATACGGGTAATTTTGGTTTCTGGAATGAAGACACTATAAACGAATATAAAGATCTTAGTTATTTGAAACAAATTGTGGGATTTCTGGAAGTCTTGGGGTCAGATTTGGTTGAAGAACTCAATAATTTAAGTCTTATTAATCCTTCAACTACACCATCATCTTCTGCTGATGATTTTAAAAGTTTTGCGGCAAAATTAAAGGATTCGAACAAATCAATTAGTCAACTTCAAAAATACTTGACTGGAACAGCTTCATTACCGTGTCCTGTTTATACCATTTATGGACCATTAGATGACCCAAAAATAGTGAGTAAGTTTCAAAGTGGAAATTTGAAAATACCCAATCTTTTCTTGGTAGACCACATGAATATTGGAACTATCATCACTCCAGCAGAATCCCAACCTAATATAAAGTTATTTGGATTAGGAGGAAGTCTAAAGATTCACAGTTTGTTTGATAATGGAAACTTAGAATATGAAGGCATTACAGGTAAAGTGGGAGAGCTTTGGATAAGTATTGTTCAAATTGCACAACTCTACACAAATGTCATAAAATCCGGTTGCAATGAGTCAAATTCAGATACAATTAATATTTTCCTTTCTCATGCACCAGTGATTAAAACTCCATTACTTGAGCATCTTGCAATTATTACAAATTCAGATTTCACTATTTCTCAAGGTTTACATTTTAGGTATCCTGTTATGGGTAATGGAATGGGTTTTGTGGATAGTATGGGTGGATCTGCTGGATATATTGAGAATTATCGATCCAAGTTTTCTCGGTTGAGAATGATTCTAGGTGAATTGTGGTTAATAATTCGAGAAGAAATCCTTGAAATCCTTGAATCATATGATAATCAAGAAGTATCAAATTTGAGAGAATCAATTGAATTGGGACTCAGTTTATTTGATAAAATACCTGTGCCTATGAATGATCCTAGTGAGAAAATAGTTTCTTTGAGTTTAAACAATCATAATAATGAGATGGATGAAGATAGTAAAAAAGTGTTGAGAAGAATCAATGATTTATATTTCCAAGCCTATTATAATTTATGGCATTTCAATTTATGTGATCATATTGCTAATCCAAGTTTTAGTCAAGAAAAGGAATATAATATAATGGTGTTTAACTTGGATATTAATGGAAATTTCAAATTAGAACATGCTACTAGTCAAGGATTTAATTTTGGATTTAAAGTTGATGGAAAGAATCAAAGAGAACGTGAATGGAACGGTACTGATGAAGAATTTGATGACTCTCAAGACCTTTCCCAAAGTGATATTAGTTTTGACGGGAAAAATCGTGTCAAGGGAAATGGTGTTGAATACTCTCCCAATGTGGGGAACAAAAACCTGATACTCGATAAAGAAGACGATGAGGATTTATCACCAGATGAATTTAGATATGGTAGGGGAAGGGGAAGAGGAAGAGGTAGAGGAAGAGGAAGAGGTAGAGCCACTAAATACAGAGGAAGGGCACGTTAAAAGCATTTTGAATCTAACCATTTGGGTTATACCTGATTTTTGAGCTCAAAGTCCATACATATGAATCAATTCTAAACAGAAAATGTCAACAACCAAGTCACCAAAGTCAACAAATTGTCACCAAAGTCACCAAAGTGAACAAAGTCATCAAAGTGTCACCAAAGTGTCAACAAAGTGAACAAAGTGTCAAAAATATAGCGTCAAAGGCAAAGTGTCAAAGACAAAGTGTCGATCTACTTTAGGATATAAAGATATAAATTACTGTGAACAATATATTAGTGCCAGTAAAAGAATTTACATGAGCTCATCTATAAGCATATAAACCGAGGAAGGTTTACAAATGTAGAAAATACAACCGGAGCTAAGGTATTACTAATAGTAATTGAAATAAATCTACGCATTAGTTGAAAGTGGTTCAAAACGACTAAAAGTTTAACCATCGATAAATGCTACAATCTGAGACCACAAATCGTTTCAAGAAAAAGAATTTTTCAAGAGAAAGAATAGTTTCAAGAGAAAGAATAGTTTCAAGAAAAATTGGAGACGGTTTCAATCAGGAATACTCAAATGCTCCTGCCATCAGCACGAGTTGATTCATCTCATCTCATTATCATTACTCTGAAAAACATAATCAACCTGTTACCATGAAATTGTGATTAATTGTGATTAAATGTGATTCAATTAGTGATGGAAATGTAAACTCTCTCCCATTTGTATATACCACTACCATAGAGCAGAAACCGACCCCATTGGTTTATTCATTGGTGATTTATTGGTGATTTATTGTTGATTTATTGGTGATTTATTGGTGATTCATTGGTGATTCATTGGTGATTTGTTGGTTCTTAGTCTTTTTGATTAGTCTTCTTTGGTGTCTGCTCTATTTGCTCTCTTGCTTTCTCATGGAAGGTTCTAGAACCGACAATGTCTACGGCCACTTGTTTGCAACGTGTATTATGTAAATGCGATATATTCTGGTTGTTGTTGTTGTTTAATGATGCTCAAATGGTAACTTTTGACCAAACATAACTGGTCCATCTTCCTTTATTCTGTAAAAGATGTAAAACCACATGGTGGCCCCCAAAAACTTGGAGGCGTATTTGATCTTGAAGTCGGCGTGTGGTCTGGCGACGGCGGCGTGACGGACGTACTTTGCAGCGTGATGGGCAGCCATGGTTGTTGGTGGTGATAATGTTGAAAAGCATCGATATTAGTGGTTGACGCGGGTCCCGTGATGGGAGTCACGTGATATGCGGTTGTCGTGGTTACCGCGACATTTATGTAAAGGACGACATTTGAACGACATTTGAACAACATTGTGTGGACACCACACTGTAGTACAGATCATGAAGAACAACTTGGATAAGTGCTTAGTAATCAATTTGATTTAACTACAAGAGGTTATCATTCAGAGAAAGCAAGGGAGCACTTTTTAATCAGTTCTTAGAGTTGAATTATATCCAACAAGGCTAAGTAGTCCAAAAGGCAGGTTAAATTGGAAAAATCATGAAGATCACCTAAACGTCTGAGTTATTCACCATTATTCACCCAAGAGATTAATAAACTTCCTAGAGGTTTAAATATTGATTCCAGCCAACATATTGCTCTTTTTTACCCCAAAACTTCTCTAGTCCCAGAACTTCACTAGTCCCAGAACTTCTCTTAATTCAAAATGTGTGCCTGTATACAATTCTATCATAGTGACGACTCTCAATTGGGTGCAAAACAGTGACAGGTATCCTCTGAACAAATTAAAATAAAACAAAAGGTATATTTAGTGGAGGTTAACTTTTGATCTCCAGCATTAGCTGAGTACTAAGTGACAAAAGGTTCTGGAAGGTTCTATGGTTTCTGGTAGGTGTATTGGTTTCGGGATTGCTAATAATGTTTAATTACAGAAGAAGATGTGAAAATAACAAATCAAGTGGATTTAATTGAATTTATATATCCATTTATTACTATTTGAGACTTCCCGAGACTTCCTCAAACTGTTCCAAGGCCTCTAATAAGGAATAATTGATCGCTTCATCATTGAAAAATAGCCAATAACAATTAGCCATTATCAATTAGCCAATATCAATTGGGAAAAATCACTACTCAGCCAATTGGAGAAAGCCCTACTTCAATATTGAAGACCACTCACTGAAACGGTGGTGATTCAGATTCATCAGCCATTTGAATGGTGATATTTTAGCTACTTCACTTCTAGTAATGGTTTAATTATCACCATAATTTAATTGATGTAGAAATCTGCTTCTATGATACTTTTTGGATGAATCCTATCTCTTCCTCATTATGAAACCTTCGTCCAGATCGAACTGATGGCTCTTGATGATAATCTGTGCCTTGAGGTTTGGGTAGTGTCTTGTGGTTGGGTAGTGTCTGGCCCAATATCACCTGTACTCGAAAATTTAATCCGGAATTCATTTCAATGGGATTCAATGAATTGCTGCAATGACTTTTTTGTGTCACGTGACTCGGGCCGCACAATACCCGCACCTTCATGTCGGGCCGTGCGCACCGTGTTACCTGCTGGTAGTTACAGATTGTTGATGTTGTTGCGGCTACTTGGCAAATCACTGTGACAGCTTCGTATTGCTTTAGCTCAATGTCACAGTGACCAGTCAGGCCACTTCCTGCAGCGGCTAATGCAACCTCCATAGGATAGACCCGTCTGCGGTCACGTGTGTCGTTGGCACCAATTAGGTTGTCAGTTAACCAGATGCAGCTCAGGTGCAGGTGCAGGTGCAGCCTAAGTGCATCTACATCTACGTCACTAAGTTTACTTGCATAAAATACGTCAACTGCATGCACTCCTAAGAAAAGGCATTGGGAACAATTTTAGATGCCGTGCTTGGCGCCGCCAGGTTCCCCTAACAGCATTTCCGGGTTGCAATTCACTCATCCCATGAATGGAGGTTTTTTTTCCTCACATAAGGTATCAATCCACAAATTATGTCACTCTTTTCAACGGCATTTGGTAATAAAGATCGTGTTTCGACTACCTCATGCATTCCCCTTGTTTTCCCGTTTCAGAATTTAGTAATTATCGAGTAATATAATTTAGTAAATAGTCTTCACTTGTGCAGCAAAGTATTAGAAGCCCTTGTACTTCACAGATTCAAAATGTTTGTCATCGCAGCCGTGCAATAGCAGTATTTGACATGGTTCAGTGGTTCGGTCCGATAGGCCATGTCATATCTTTCCGGCTTCCCGGAAAGACTTTCCCCATGGGCACCAGTAGTTTTAATTGGTTGGATACCACGGAGCCCCTGGGAGTTTAAACATGAAGTATAGTGCCAACCAGATGAATCAACTGCCAAAGATGACCACTTCGAAGATCATCAAACCATCATCAAAACCCTTGATCCTTTGTTGTAGATCCAGACTTTGAGCTCAAGTTCTGAAGTCTGAGTTTGAGCTGATACAATTCGTCTAGTGAACTGGTCATTCCAGTAGAATCAGACACTCGCCTGTCATGGGTGCAGCAGAGGAGCATTCACCAGATCTCACACTAGCTATTGATGCACGTCGTACATGAGTCGTATTTTTTGTGTTCAGGTGAAACGTTATTAAGCGGAGAGTGTGGGAAACAATATTTTATCCAATCCTTATATGGAAAAGTGTGCGTGGGGGATTCATAATATCTTGTAACCACAAACTAGCTGTTACTGGTTGGAGAAATATCTTCAGATGTGTCGTGTATTATTCCCTGTTTCTTCAACCACATCAACCTGAGAAGGTCATCCGACATTTTCCCAACTTTTTGTTTTTGGTTTTGGCTTTCGGCATCTGATGGAATGTTTGGAGAACTGGGGGTTTCCTGCTTTGGTTTCCGTTGGTTTCCGGCGTTGGTGGCACTGGCGTTGGTGGCACTGGCGTTTTTCCGTCAAAGTGTCAGTCATATCTTGGCATAGCCCTGTAGACATGCGTGATTCACATAATTGTATCTTGCGTCTGCATACAGATACAGTTACAGTTACGATTATAGATACGCTACATACAGGAACAGGTACCAAAGGTCCGGTCCGAGATTCTTAGGCAGAGCTCTACTAAAGCTACTTGGTGAATGAATATTAATGTTGAATGTTAAATATATTTTAATAGTATGAACGTAATTTCAACTAACCATAGAAATTGACCGACAACGCCAGTCCAAATTTGGCTTCACCAGAAGCTTTGAATTGAAGATGTAACACAAGAACTGAAGTAAAATGTGGATGCAAGGAGGATGGGAATGGTAATAGACCAAATGAAAAGCTAAAACCAAAAGCTAAATTAAGAGAAGGATGATTAATTTTTTCTCATCTGTAATTCCTGTTCTCTTTTCAAGTCTCTCTCATGCAATCTGTAATGTCTGGTCATGTTGGACTTGACGGAAAACAATTTACCGCAATCCTTCCAGGTACATTTGTAGATCTTCTCTCCAGTATGCATATTGTAGTGGGTTTGAAGAGAGGAAGGTCTCTTGAATTGTTTGTTACAGATCTTACATCTGTTTCTTCTGGCGGTTTCTGGAGTCATATCGTAAGTGGTGGCAGATCCTCTCTTCTTTCTCTTCTTTTCACTTCCAGTAGATGATACACTAGATACTGACATGGTACTATGTCTAAAATCAAGTGAAGGAGGTTTCATTTGAGTGGTTGCAGCCGAGTTGGGGAACTCAAACCCTTCAAAGTATGACAATGGTTCCGCCACAGGTTGGGGGTAACTGGTTAATGGTGGCATGGATGGGTTAAGAAAGTTATAAGGATCGGTTCTGGCCATAGATAACCCCGAAGTTTCTTGATGAAATGAAGAGTCGAACGATGCAGCCTTGGCTAATTCTGGTTTCAAAGGATCTAATTGCTTGGAGTAGTCTGGCAAGGCAAGTTCTTCCGCAGAAGAAGCTGGTGCTGGTGCTTGTTGTTGTTGATGTTGTTCCATATGGTTCATGTGGTTCATGTGGCTCATATGGTTCATGTGGTAACCATAAATGCTGGAGGACATTGGTTCTTGTACAGGGAACATGTCTTGTTCACCAAAAGGGGACACCGCATGAGATGTCATTGGGTGTGGTTGAGGGTGGTATTGTTGGGGTGGATACATGTAAGACAGCGACATGGTAGGATAAGTTGGAGCCGAAGGAGGAGCCACGATGTTCTGATTGGAAAACATATCCAAGTACAGAGTAGGCTCCAACAAGGATTGGTAATTTGACCCTTGAAAGTGGAGCATATTGTTGGCGTTATCAAGAATAGTCATAAAGGGCTTTGATTGTTTCGGAGGAGATATGGTTGAAGTTTCGGATTCTTTGGATAAGAGCATGAGCTTGAAGTTTGACATGGGGGTGCATGGGGCTTTATATACAAGTACCATTTGGGAGACAGCTATGCAGCTATGCAGCTATGTATCAAGGCTCCGAAAAGGCTGAACAAGAAACAAAAATTAAACCAACCGAGTGTTCTGCACCAGTGATACCGTCCACATACGCAGTTATGTCACTGGTATTCAAACCATTAAAAAAATAACCTGCATGAATCCTACTTGACATTGGTGAGGCACATGGTTGCCTGGACCGTTTTTTTTTTGTCAGCTTGGGGGATACTAACTGGGGAAGTGGGGCACAGGTGGTGCGTGAATCACCTGGACGGGCATGGATTACGGTGGGGAGTAGTTTCGCCGCAATACCTTGTTGGTATCACCCCGCCCCTATCTATGGTGATTGAACCCTACCGTCATTTTGTTGAGAAAATGGGACATTATGTTACCATACAAATGGTGTTGATATCGTAATCATAAGCATTTCAACCAAAGAACCCCCAATCTTTACCTCAAACTGAGCCTACCGCCAGATCTTCGCTCGCCTATCTATGACCATCTGTTCTGTGAATAAGCCCCCTTGTTGTAACATTAAACCTCCCCGCATCCGACCACGTTTGCTGTTATTTTTTACCTGCATAGTGTGGCCAAACGACTAACCGGTGAGTGAGATCCAGATCGGCTGGGATGACGTTTAGCATTCAACTGATCGACAGGTGATGAGCGGGGCGATAGTTTTAAAGCATGGAAGCTTGATAGTGTTCGCTGAAGAAACGCCATTGGGTGGAACAATTGTTTCAATGATGAAATTGTCGGGTATGAATAAGTTGCTCAAGGCCAAGTTGTGACGCACCGTTCCAGCTTTGTGGTGTTCGGGATGCGTCGTAAATAGACTTTCTGGCGGCGACGTTCCCAATCCGGTAAGGTGTGCATCTGACGAAGGTACGGAATGATGTACCGTATCTGCACTTCTCAAAGGTTATTTCAACTGTCAAAAGGTCAAAACATGAACAATCACCCGCTAGTAATTCACCAACGGCGTAGTATGGCAGGATCCTCCACGCGGCAGCCTGAATCACGTGCACATGCCCGGCGCCTAGTGAGGGTTCTTCCAGCTTCCGTGACAGGACAAACCTCGCAAATCCGAGGTGACAATCAACTTCCATGCACCGGGCCATAAGAGACGCGGCACACTGCTACAGCATGTGTTCTCTCTGCCGTACCCTTCTAGGCTTCTGTCCAATTGTTCCCGAACGTCTGCATTCTGTGGCCGTAGCAGGGCCATGAGATGATGACTTGGAGGTAGAGGCCATCGAGTGTTGCCGCGCTTCATTCCCAAATAGGCATTTCCGCATACTGACCCTATTTGGGGCGTGGGGTTGCTGACCCACTTCCATCTGTTATCGCCGTCTATGTGCAGTCCGCGGTCCATGGGATATGAAAATGGCTTTCAAATGGCTTTCACTGCTTTCAAATGCTAGGAACCATCTGGTGGCGCTGTCACTTTACCGATTGGGACCGGGAGCAACGATAATCTCCGCCGCTCAGCTCCGCACAGATCCCGGTCACGTGTGGGTGGAGCCGCTGAAGTTTTGAAAATGTTATTATCTCCCGTTCCTTGCTTACAAACCGATGGGTCTAGTTCGCGGTGATTCAATCCTCAGGTGGCTAGAAAATATTCGGATCTCCATTCCATTTTGGTAAAGTATAATTGACAGTTGCAGATATACGCCAGTGTACCATTTACCCAATGTAACAAATTGATGAAACGGTGAACCAATTACATGATGCCTTGTTCACCCCGTAAAAGCTAGAAACGATCTCAATGTCACTGTCAGCCTCATGACGTCTTTTAGTCACCGCTTATGCTTGACAGTTCCAGCTACAGTTACAGTTACGCTCAGAACGGGGTGGGGGATCCATGCATTGAGTGTTATCACCTTCCCCTGTAATGGCCTGGCGTATTTACGGTGGTGACGCTTTTGGTACTGGCTCGTTCCAGGTGGTGACCCCCATTTTACCAGTGTCACATCCTGGAGTTGTCGGTGAAGTTTTATCATCGGTGTGGGGTGAGTCACCACATGAAAACGTCGTGGGGAACCCAATTCTCAACGATTATCTGATTTTCTCTCCGGTACACTACCCACACTGTGTGTGTTGGGCCCCTGCATGTAGTGGGTGTGCATACACGTAAATTGGGTTGTTGACGTCCTGCAGATAACCAAAGATATATTTAGTGCAGCTCAGGTTTGATGTTGATTTGATTTCGATTTCGCGGGGTGGCGCATCCTGCATATAGCCGGGCGTGATGTTTTGCAGCCAGCCTCCAACCAGCCTCCAACCAGCACCGTCATTTATGCTGGTTTGTTACGACTTTTTGACCAATAAGCAGCTTGCAAGACGCAGGGCTGCTGTCAGATCAACCAGCATCCTCATAATATGTCAGCGTTAACTATTGATCATCTTGGCAAACACTGCTTCATAATCTAATTTTAATTGTCTCACCCCATACTGCCTGCGTCACTCTCCCCTTGCTTAATGCAAGCACTCACACTACACTCATTACCTGATCTGGCTCAATTAAGGGGTTGGCCTCCAACTATATAAACCACCACATTGCCAGGTAGATCTCCTCATCAACACAACTTTCAATCGTTTCTTGATATGAGATACTCTTCAATTTTCACCTCTGCTGCTTTGGCTTCGTGTGCTACTGCTGCTTACGTTCCTTCAGAACCGTTTAGCACCTTAACCCCATCCGCACCTGCTCCATCTGGTGCCACCACTGACCACACACACTTGTTCGGTATTCAAATCGTCACCATCTCTTCTGGTGTCTCTACTGCTGGTTCTTCTGCCAACCACAAGAGAGCGGTTCAACAAATCACTGACGGTCAAGTGCAACACCAAACTTCCGTCACCTTGAAGCCTGCACCAGCTCCTACTGGTGTGGTTAACCAAATTGGCGATGGTCAAATCCAACACCAAACTGCCGGAGTTGTGAACCAAATTGGCGATGGTCAAATCCAACACCAAACTGCTGGTGTTGTTAACCAAATTGGTGATGGCCAAATCCAACACCAAACTGCCAGTATCATCAACCAAATTGGGGATGGCCAAATTCAGCATCAAACCGCTACCTCCAAGGTAGTCAACCAAATCGGTGACGGTCAAATCCAACACCAAACTTCCACCATTTCTGGTGCCACTCAAATCAGCGATGGTCAAGTGCAACATCCAACCGGGGCTCCAGCCGCTAATGGCGCTGCTAGCTCCAATGGATCTCCAGTCTCTTGTAAGACTGAAAACTCCTTAGGAATGGTGTTGAAGGGTGGTATTTTACGTGATACTAAAGACAGAGTTGGAGCCATTGTTGCTAATAGACAATTCCAATTCGATGGTCCACCTCCACAAGCTGGTTCTATTTTCGCTGCCGGATGGTCTGTGACCTCTGATGGTCACTTGGCCTTGGGTGACAGTGATGTCTTCTTCCAATGTGCTTCCGGTGATTTCTACAACTTGTACGATCAAAACGTGGCTGCTCAATGTTCTCCTGTTAAGTTGAGTGTTATCGATTTGGTCGACTGTTAAACAGCGGGCTGTAAAATGGGACTATATAATTATGGATAATGGACATTAAGGAAAAGTAAACAAATTGTAGCATAGATACAGTTTAAGTGTGAATTTGAAACCATTCTTTCTTTAGTTTGATACAAGCTGATAAACACCATCTTCACCATGAGATTTCACTACATTTCTCAGGGATCGAGAGCAACCATTCAAAATGATGAGGATATTCCAGAAATTGTGATAAGCATCACCCAGGATCGACTTTGGGGAAATGTGGTGGGTTACGAGGAGTCGACTAAGGGGATTGGGTTTGGATTGGATTTATACTATTGGTTCTATTCTTAGATAGAGGTCCACTATTGTGGTGACCTATATCACCAATTAGGTTGCAACTCGATAACTAAAAAATATATGGAGATTGATCCAAATAAGCCATTGCCGTTGGTATCAAGGAGATTGATGACTTGACATAGCCACAAGTTGAAGAGGCTGAGGAAATACGAGAAAGTTGGGGAAATTTAGGGAAAGTTAGGGAAAGTTGGGAAGGCTTGAGAAGGACCGGGGTTTCATAATCGTGGCTTGGTTGGTGAGATTAACCTAAACGTTGAATGAATTGAAGGGATTTGTAGTATTTTGGAGCAATTGACCCATGAACCTAATTGACCCATAAGACTTAATTGGTTAATAAGCCTAATTGTGATTAATGAGATGATATTAATCTCCGAGATCACTTCCCAAAGAAGGTTTGCTAATGTCCCTTCTGGGCTACCCACATGAAAAAAACCCACACTGCAATACATCACCAACTGGCCCACATCCACCAGGTACTCTCACTCCAGTGAATCTCCTACCCGATTAATCTCACTCCAGTTAACTTCCCCCCTCATGACATCATAATTTCTTTGTCTTTCTAGTCTAATAGAGTAAGAAATTGAACCACCATGTCATTGCAAGGACTCCTCATTTTTCTCATAACTTCCATGGTGTTCTGAGTATTCTCACAGTATCTTCTTACAGTTTATTCCAATAGATTCTTTCCGTTTATTCTAATAAATTCTTTCAGTATATTCTTATAGTTTTCGTATATTCACGGTTCCTCGTGGTATCCTACGAGTGTATGATATTCGTTGGGGTGGGGGTTTTCATAATGTGACCCCTCTCATTAATCCCATTAATCCCATTAATCTCCGCCCAATAGTCCCACCCATTAATCTCCACCCATTAACCACCCACTAAACTCCACATCCAACATTCATTTCTACCTTCCACCTAATGTGGTATCACTAATCCCAACCCCCGATCCCAACCCCCACTTTCTAAATCCCAACTCTAAATCCCAACTCTAAATCCCAAACCGTCATCCGCCATGAGCCAATCCTATGGATTGCATGGCCATGCAATCCAATGGCATGAACCGAGGCTCTCAAGTCAACAACACTTGTGTCAGTAGCCAATTTCACTTGCACACTAATCCGTCATCAACCCCCAAACCCAAACCTGGAGAAATAAAAAGACGTCACACAATCTGTCCACCAGGGCTTCGTGACACAACCGTAGATAAGCAGCAAAGATGGCAGAAGGTGGATCCCCCACGTCGCACAATCCCATGCTGATAAGGCATGAACAGATGACAGCTTACAGCAGGTTAGGAGGTGAGGAGGTACATGAGCCAGATGCGCCGTGGGGCTAATTGAATAGCCGCAACTTAGAAGAGATGGAATGGTCACAAAAGACATCAGCAAATGAATTTGACAACGTCACGACGTCACGACATGACGACGTATCCGATGGACCCCTGTAGGTGTCACCGCTAAGAAATATGCTTGGAAGAGAAATAAGCATGAAGGAAAACATATTTGAGGCAGATCTATAAATAGCCAAATTGACAACCACAAAGAACCGGTGAATCAGCAAAATCTGGCACACGTGTACCCCTTTTGTGGAATGTAGAGACTCACTGGTGAGATGCACCTGTGAGATGCACCTGTGATGAATGTTGCGTATGCATATATGATGGGATCGGGGCTCTTGATCCCGGGTAAAGTTAATGCACATATACGATACATATAAATTGTTGCCTTGAGTTAAACTGGCAGCTGCATGAGTTAACTATTCTACACGGCCCCTGCGAATTCCCCACAAAAGCTACCAGTAACAGCCCTGGTCTTGGTTGTGCATACATCTACATTTGGTAACAGACGTTGGTAGTGTTCGCGTGCCATGTAGTTTGCCTTAATTTCCGTATACGCAAACTTGCGCCGGCCTCGGGAATTCACTCGGTGTCTGATGATACCATTGGGCTCAGTTATATGGAACTATGCACTCCACCCATGGGGTGTAATTGTCAACAGCCACAGGTGAGTAGCCTTCTTTCTGTCTAGATGCTAACTCCAGCTTTCTCGATATCTCTAGCTAGTACTATAGTGGTGATCCGCCGGTTAGGCCGCTTTGGGCATGGGTTTATTTCGCTTATTGTAGTTAAGAAGTCTTGTGAATCATCAATTGCGAGTATTCCCCGAACTTCCGAACCATTCCCTTGCTCACCTTACACAAAGTCCTCGCATCTATTCAATAGCAAATGACTACATATGATGCATTGTGAAGCATTTGTAAGGAAATGGTAATGTAAGGGAATTTGACTATTTGACTATTTGATTATGGACTAATCGGGAGCATTTTCGACGGGTAACATTCTAGATCTTTTTGATTAGTGAGATGTAAACTTTGACTACTAGTGACTGGTTATTGTTGATTTGAAGAACACTACCCATATCTACGACTGATTATTGGGATCTTATGTAAGCATGCATTTAGTGACTGAATTGGGCGAGATGGTTTTCAGGTTGAATAGTGATGGAAATGGAATTGGAAATGGAATTGGAATTGGATGGAATAGGGATGGAATGGAGTTGGAAAATGACTAGTGACTGGTTACACTCGGACCGGTCTCGCAGATACGCCAGGGTGGTTATAGTGGTAAGATATTGTTGAGTTCTTCGGTCTTATCGTTGAGGCTATGGACTTTATGCGAGATATGGTAGCTTGGGAAGAATGACGGAATTGGTAATCAGATATTGATGGACGGAATTGATGTAATTGATGTTTCCTTGATGAATTCCCCAGCCTGTCATGGAAGGAAATGTGGCTCCATCCTCGAATAAGTTCCAGGGCCACAAATTACCCGTGCTTATCACTGGATCCTTGTCATATGATCGGTTGAAACTTTGATAAAATGTTCATCTTCCTATGCCAGAATCTCTGGTTCCATGGATAGAACTGACATCACAAATCATCACAAATCATCAGCAAATCATCAGGAAATCATCAGGAAATCATCAGTTCACCAGTGGTTAACCAAATGTTCGCAATCTGGAATATGGTAGGATACTTCCTTTCAAAGCATTCTTCCAGAACATTCTAGAAACCTCTTGAAGATTCAAAATACCAAAAGATCGATTTCCCCACGATCCCCGAGGTCTAAAGACAGTGCTCGGAACTTTTACAATAACATCTCCTCGCTTGGTGTCCGAGGTGAAAAATTGAGATCAGAGTCTATCAAATATTGACTCCGGTTCAAAAATATGCCAATAATATGTCAAAAATAACATCTTTCTTAACAGTTTTAGAAATGATATAATCTTGACAAATTGACAAATCGATAGGACAGTCCATCAAAAGGAGAGACCATTAAAAGGAGAGGGCTTATGGAAATTTGATGTATTGTGGTGGTTTTGCTCTTATGGTAGGCTTGGTTTGCTTTGGCAGGGTTTCGCTTAGCTTGGTAAGATTTTGCGGCGACTAGAAAGGATTCGATTCAAATGCAGGTTCAGCAAAAGTACCTGACTGGAATTCGGCTGATATTCGGCTGAAATAGGCTCCACTTAGGCTCCACTACCTCTTCAAAAAGCTCTTCTGCTTCATGGGACTCTTGTAGCTGCTACCATTGGTCATGGTATAAGCCACGCTCGTAAACATGCTATTTTCGCCATTGTAAGTGGGTGTATCCAGGTTGTTGCCCATTTCACTATAATGCAAAGTGACAGAACTGAAATTTTTAAACGGATCATTAGAATCCACACTGCCACCACGGGTAGCCTTGGTAGAATCCTTATTAAGGTTGATATCGACACTGTCGATAGGTTTTTCATACTTCTTGCTGGTTTTGGTTAATACTGGAATCATCGGAGGTTGTTGATGTCTCAATAGCGCCCATTGGGTGTTTTTAAAGAATGCATGGTTTTTTATATCTGCTGCTCCAGTCTTGGATCCTAGACGTTTTACTTCATCTTTAATAAGAAGCTTCTTGATCAAACTCTTACAACTAGATGAAACAGATTGAGTATCCAAGAATTTCACGTCTCTCTTAAGAATGTTGGCAAATGTCTTTTTACGATCAGCTCCTTTGAATGGAGTAGTTCCATAAAGCATCTCATAAATAAAGATTCCAAGGGTCCACCAATCAACTGCAGATGTATGTCCTTTTCCTTTGATAACTTCTGGGGCAATGTATTCTTCTGTACCTACAAATGAATTGGTACGGAAGCCATCGATGCATGCTTTGGTATCCAAGCTAACTCCAACATTATTAGAGTTACTGCTTGAAGTTAAATGCCCTCCTTTACTGAAAAAGATCTCGGGATTCTTGGAACTTTCAGATTGTTTGGATAAATCAAAATCACTCAACATAATATGACCTGATTGATGGAGTAGAATATTTTCTGGTTTGAGGTCTCTATAAATAAAACCCATCAAATGAAGGTATTCTAAAGCAGCAGTGACTTCTGCTGCATAAAATTTGGCATCATTTTCTGAAATCGATTTTGTCTCTCTGGTTTGTAATGCTCTAAAAAACTCTCCTCCCATGCAATATTCCATACATAAATAAAGATGATCTTGAGATTGGAAGGAATGATACAATGTGACGATAAATGGATGATTACTGGTGGCTAAAATCTCTTGTTCAGCCAATGCTCTTTTGATTTTATTTCTTTCTATCATCTCCTTCTTATTAAGCACCTTCATGGCATATAATCTATTTGACGCCTTTTCTCTGGCCAAATATACCTTTCCAACATCACCTTTACCTAACAACCTGATTTTTTCAAAACAATCTTGATCAACTTGGGCGTCCATGATTTTGGTGGAAGCTGAAGAATACATTCTTTCTTGAGTATATGTCCTTGGTCTACCCGAGATTTTCACCTCTCCAATATGCTTATTAATATCAAATACTTCATCTTCATGGTTTTGAGTAGTTGCGGGTGCTGATTTGGATTCACTTAGCAATCGATGTACCAATGGAGCAGATGCAACCCTCCTCAAAGTTCTTTGGAAGGGAGAAGTAGGTACATTGAGAGTGGATCCCAGATTACCTGCAAACGCTGGTGCTGGTGCTGGTGAACGTGGTACTTGTAATGAACTTTTAGGATCTTGGAAATCATCAAGCTTTAACTCATCTGGATCATCATGCAATCTAGTGAGTTTATTTTTAGGGGTTGTAGGAGGTATTCCAATGCTGTTAGGATGCAAACTTGGTGAATTACCTGAGGCGGAAGTAGAAGCAGTAGCAGATGCTGTGGCAGAAGCAGTAGCAGAGCCTGAACCTGAACCTGATCCCGAACTTCTTTTAGGTATGAGTTCACTCAAATCTTCATCTGTAGTTGAATATTGATTCAGATGTGCTTTTGGAGGTTTTAAAACTCCACTATCACTAAGTGAAAACACTGAATCATTGTGCCTCAATGAAATAGATAAATCATCTCTATTTGAAACTGACTCATCGAGGTATTTATTGGGACTATTTGGACCCAAATGAGGAGGTAATCCTTGATGCGCAAAATATAAGTTGGAATTAACTACTGGACTTTCCGGAGTCTTTATCGACCGTCCAGTGGTTAACTTATTTTTTGGAGAATTGGCCACGATTTCGGGGATCTTAATTCGGAGTGACAGAGCACTTTGTTTCGAGTTCAAATTGGGAGTTCCAGGGGTCTTTGTAGAAGCTCTAGGAGAAGAGTTTGAGTCCTTGGTGTCGGAGAATCGCAGGTCGGGATTTCTATGATCCGAAGCAGTACTTTCACGATCTTTTAATAGTTTCGGAATAGAATTGGTTCTAGAATGGCTCGTATATGGAGGACTCACGGGTGAAGATTGAGATCTCTTCCGTGCAAGCATAAACTTCTTTATTTTGGAACCATTTGTCGATTCGTCCTGTTCAGGGTGTGTCTGAGTCTGAGTCTGAGTCTGAGTCTGAGTCTGAGTCTGAGTCTGAGTCTGAGTCTGGGCCGAAGTCTCTTCTGGTCCAGCCTGGGCATGAGACCCCGAAGATATGCGGAAGAGACTTTTGAATTTGGCCATTGGTGCCTTCTTTTCGTCTGCCGTTGCATTCGCTGATGCCTGGAACGGGTTTTGAAGACCATCCGAATCCACCAGCTCCGGAGTTGCTGTGGCAGTGTCCTTGTTGAAAAAGAACTTCAGAATGGAGATGGACCGAGACCTGGATGACCCTCCATGGAAGTCTGCATCCGGACGGATGTGAGGAGGTGCCTTAAGCTCACCTTTGCCCGCAGTATAGTCCAGAGGGCTATTGAAGATGGAGCTATCGGAATCTGCATCATAATGTTGCGTCACCGGAGTGGTTGTATCAACATGAGGTGATCCGTTAGTGGAAGCCCTATTATTGTTTTGAAAAATAGATGCAATTCCCACCATAACGACCCGATAATGTATGACGATATGGAGTTTATTTATGGAAAAATGATGAGTTATACCTCAGGCAAGCCTCAATGAAATACCTGGTGAGTACGCGAGGAACGGATAAAACGGGGCAAACCGGGGGCTTTTTATGAAACTAATGAGTTTAGTAAACAATTCAGGATAACAACAACTGGAAAACTTGACAGATTGAACAAATCTGATTAGTATAGCGAAACCACAAACGATATGGGTGGTGTTGAATCAAATGGTGGCAGTGGACATTTGATTGCCTGTATGTATGATTACGTAAGCGGGAGACCAGGCGTGTGGTGGGTGCGGAGAGTTGGAGGGCCAGGTACACTAACTACGAATAGGGGTGTAACGTTAAGAGGGTGTATTGGGACTCAAGGGTCCAAAGTGATACATATTAAGCTTATGGTGGCTATACACATGGAGTGGGTTTCATCAAGCCAATTTAGGCCCATTTTGGCCCAATTTTGACCAATTTGCCGCGGTTCTACCAATCTCATACCTGAGACATCCAACAACAAACAACAATTTCTGAAGCTCTGAAGCTTCAAACTTCACTTATGGGGGGAAGACAGTGTCTGTGACTAGCACAAGTGTGGAGGTAAAAGAAAGTTGGGGATGGAATTCTTGATATGATAAACGTGGCCGCAATTACGACACACCATCCGTCCCTCCACAATCTGAGTCTCGATAAGGAGACTATGCAAATCCTTCAAAACAGCCTGGCTGTCTTCCATGATGGGGTCCAAGTCTTCAGGCTTGGTGGCAGGCAACGAATCGTTTCCGAGGTCTTTTGCAACTTGTACGATGGCAGGCCATTCCAATCTCTCAATCATGTGAGCAATGAATTCGGGGTTGTAATCGGTCTCTTCTTGGACGAGCTGGCACTCTTCATACTTCAATGGGAACGCCTCGACGGAGCTCAGGCAGCCCTTCACGGCACATGTGACGAAGTTGGTGGTCAAGAACTTCATAGTGATGATTCTGAGAAGAGCCATCGGAAATGAAAAATTATATCACGGGTCACGTGATCGCAGAACCCCGGCTAGGCTCACCTCCTCTCACCTCCTCTCAGCTACACCACTTGATCCTGTTGGTTTCAGCCACGGTTGGTGGAAACAATCGGTCACATGGCTTTTTTATCTGATAGAGAATGATCTGTTGGTTGTCTTCATCTGGGGAGACTTGTCGGCAAAACCGGCACTTACCTCGAGTGATCACGTGACTTTCTTCAATTCAACCAGAATTCATCAAATGTACCAAGTATCGATTGTTTGGGGTATATCCCTTGTTAAGCACAAGGTGGTGATCTTTCTCGATTCTGACACCACTTGCTTTTCCATTCATTTTGATCCCTATTGGTAACTTCCTCACCTCCACCTCACCTCACCTCACCTTTGGATTAATTGCAACCGCACGCACACGACCCTGGGTGGCGACGACAAAAGCCAAACCTCCACACAATTACTTGTCCAACCACCATAACGTCATCATGTCCTTACAAAAGCTTACCGCCGAACTTTACCAATTGTTCGATTCACAGAACTACGAAGAATCGTTGAAGCTTTTGGCCCCCGTAAAAATCGAATTAATCAAGCACAATCTCCTCATTCCATTACCCGTCAACACCCAAACCAAAGACCAAGTAAACGACTTGAAAATCGCCCAACGGATCCTTGAAATTGGAGCTTTGTCATCGTTGCTTACCAACAGCTATCAATCATTTGAAAACTATTTCTCCCAATTGAGACCATTCTACTCCAATACCAAAATCTACACTAAACAAGAGAAGCTTAATACTGATGCCACCAAGATCATATCATTGTATTTGCTTTATTTATTATCACAGGGGTTGATTTCCAAGTTCCATATTGAATTAGAAACCATCTACAACTCCAGCCAGTACGATACTGAAAAGGATAAGTACTTAAGTTTCCCAATAAATCTCGAGAGAAACTTGATGGAAGGTAACTACATCAAGATCTGGAAGCTTTTGAAGGAAGAAAAGAACTTGCCTTGTAAGGAATATAATCATTTCGTCGACACTTTGATCAATGCCCTTCGTTTCGAAATCGCAAAGTCATTGGAGAAAACCTACGATTCCATAGCCATCAGTAACTGCAAGAATTTGTTGTATTTCCCTCAAGAACAGTCCGACAGCAAGTTCGAAGAAGTGTTAAAGGAACAATTCGAAGTTGATAACTGGCGTATCGAAAACGGTGTCATTTACTTCAACAAACTCGACGATGGTGCCGATTCTGCTGAAGCATCCAACACCATCATCAATACATTGAACTACGCTGAGCAAATCGAATCGATTATTTAAGCTCCATTCATTTCTGCTATTGCTATTTCTATTTCATTCCAAAGACGTATAGAATCCCTTATATGCCACGTCCAAATCGTTCAAAAACGAATCAATATCCAGTTGATCCATTTCATCCTCACCTCCGAGATTGTTTAATTTGATGAGCCAATTCACCAATTTAGATTTTCCTTGAAACTCAATGATCTTGTGACTTCCACTCTCGATCAAATCATTCAAATTAATCACTAGCTCGCTCAATAATGGATGCAATTGATCCTTAGTCTTATAGTTCAATTTCAATGCATCCATACATGTAATAAAATTGCCTGTAATTTCTGCAATCATTCTTCCCGCAGAACTGGTGGTGTTTCCTGAACTGGACTTGTCGTTTAATTCTTTGGACTCTGGATGACTAGAACTCTCTACATGAGTGCTCAAATGCTCAATTGTGGCAGGAATTCCAGCATTCAACCGTTTGATGGCCAGGGGACACTGCAAGCCGAATTTCTGACCAAGTAGCTGGGCGAAATTGCTGAAATCGCTGTTCAACTCCGACCCCAATATCCCTTTGATAAAGTTGATAGACTCTTGATCATCCTGAAACCCCTTCACTATGATCTGGTACTGATTAATAAGTCGGTATGTTGTGGCGGTATATTTCTCTTTATCGGTAATGAAATCTTTGACAAATGAAGTTTCAAGCATGTCTAACGTGGGAAGAATGGCGTAAGCTTCAGACATTGACAGATAGACGTTCTTATGGAGGTCTGATTTGAAGAGTGAAGATTTGGTGACCTCTTGGTGAAACGCTCTGTTGTTTGACGACGGTGTATATGAAGTCGTTGCCGTGGGGGCATATGCGGGAGGAGAGCTTGCCATTGGCCCAAGAAGTAGATAAAGAAGAAGTAGTAGATAATTATAGTGGGGAGTCTAATGGAGTAACCATCTATAATTCGTATCGCGAGGGTGGTCGTGTGAATGGTACAATCCACTATCAATGGTATTTAGTTGATTAGTTAGTTAGTAATTAACGATGTATTGACATTAATTTGTGTCTATATGGTGGCTCTATATCGTAATTCGTGACTGGAACAATCAGTCGATAAATTGTCCAACGCTCTTTGAGCTTACTGGTTTGCCGAATGCCAGTTCATTATACCCCAATCGCACCCAATCTGATGGTATATTTCTATAGATAATTGGAGGGGGTTTGTAACGACTTATCATGCTTATCATATCTTCGTACTTGGTCAAGGTGACCATCTTGCTGACAAAAAATTTGCCAAACTTTTCCCGGGCAAATTCACATTCACTCATTATCCATTGCAATAAATAATCACTACTATCTCGATCATAGGGACTCACAGTGATAGGTAGTCTAACCTCGACATCTTTGCTATGCAGAAGCTTTACTTTGAGCACGGCTTCGTATCTCAAGGAAAAGAGCCGTCCTAATGTGGTGAATCCTTGCATATGAGTTAATGGCACCCCTTCTTCCAATTCATCCACTAACTTGTTCTTTGATATGTTAATGGACTGGATGAGTTGTGACTGGTCATCGACATACTGCTGCTGTTGCTGGAGATATTCATTCAGTATATTGGTAAAATTGGAATTATTCAATAGCTGGAGAAAATCGTTTTCGACGGGGAATTGTAATTGGAAAGTATGTAAATATCCTTGGGTGTTCAATTGGGAGTTTTCTGCAGCAAGTAAGTGGGTCTGAGTGAAGATTTTGTTCTCTTTCCTCGGAGGTAATCCACCTTCATGACATTCCAAAATCTCCTTGATCTGAAGGGTTAATTTGTTTAATCGTAAATTCTTCTTCACCTTGTTATGTGAAAAATTGGTCAGGACTTTGGTGGATAATACGAAATCATCATGCGGGCCCATGGATGATACTGGAAGCGATAATTCAACCATGATCTGTTGATCAGCCGAAACCCGGGCTTCTACTACGGGCTCGTTAAATTGCCGATAAAGCGGAAGTGTATCATAAAGCTTAATTGGCACGGGGAACACCTCCATATAGTTCAATTCTGTGTCGTAAGTCTCACCACATGACACCTTCACGCAAAGATAATGGACGGTGGATGCATTCCAATTGGGGTACAGACCGCTGGCAATGATATCTCGAGGCAATGGAAACACCACTGGGATATCTAATCCCAAGAGCTCTTTGTGAAACTCTCCCAACGGCGGTTTATAGATGAACGGTTCCTCATGGACTTTGAATTCTCGGAGTGTGTCATTCGATCCGATGGTAGAAGGAACACTGACCTTTTGCGTAGTACGGAGCTCAATTCCCACGGAGCGGATCTTGAATGCCTGACAATTTGCAGGTCGAACTTCCACCACTGTTTCGATTCGGGGCTATCAGTTAGCATTGAACAGTAAAGAACTTGAGGAAGATCCGGGACAGTTGAAAAATTCAGGAACTTTCGTCACTTTTGATACTTACAATGCTTCGAGGGACCCCGGGGCACCCCCGGACTATACTAGACTCACTGGCCCGGAGACTTATAGTGACAATGGGTGGTATCTTGGGGGGTGTCATGAAGGTTATGGCTGAGTCTTGTGATGTTTCTGTGCAGTGCACCAGTGGGCCAATAGGTGCTGACTAAGTGCTTATGTAATCAGCACTTATCAAATAATCCAAGGAACGATGCTATATTTCAACAGGAAGTCGGGGAATTTCTGTTGGTAGAATCGGAGACTGTCACGGGAGCTTACCCCAAGGTTTACCAGCACAAAAAATACACAAGCAAGCAAGCTGGCGCAAATCATTGGCTGAACTTCGCCACGAACACTGATGAAGAAAAGCACCAAATAGAGCTGGATCTCGTCAAAGTAATGGGGACAGGCAATATAAAGAAAATTTGGCTTGGAATACTTCTTCAATGATGCGAGATGTCGGTGGTGAAGTGATTGTTGCACTGAAGTTACGAGAAACCAGCCAACTAGAACCCAGTCAATAAAGTCCAACGGCTTGGATTTGGCCAGAAAATTCAATCTCAAGGCAGTATAAGACACTACGCTGATCAACACGTAATGCATCATTCCCACAAGATAATGGAGTACATTGATACGAGATTGGGGAGAGAATCTGGTGAAATAAACACACTCGATCAAACGACGTAATCCCTGCACAAAAAGTAAGCGATGGATGAGCAAGCTACTCTTGGACCCAGAGTAGTTGCCAGTGTTATGTTTGAAATTGAAGGTTGTCCACAGAATTATGCAGCTGGTTGAGAATAGCAAGATGTAGAAATGAGTGAAAAATGACTTGGGAACGGTGAATTGAAAGATCCAATCAACACATTGTCTCCATAAATTGTTCAGTACGCTCTTGGACTTGATAGAAACGTTTTTTCCATACAAAAGTAGGTCATTCAATTGAGGAAATGTCTTTAAAATGATGATACTTGTACTTGCCATTAGGTATACCGCAATAACGGTCCCAAGTACAAAATTTTCAACCATTATTGCTTCGGATTGTTCTCTGAATAAGTCTGTTTGGTAAACAAGCGGAAAGTGATGGTTTCCAGGGAAATGATGGTGGTTGGCTGCGATTCAACAGATTCTGGGGAACTTTTCACTTTACTCTGATGACATAAATAACGATAGTGGGCAGCTTTTTCAGGCTGGAATACACCAGTAAATGAATCTATCGATGAATTGCTGTTCTTTGAGGTTACAGTAGTCCGATTCACCTTGTCAATGCAGGAACACCTAATCCACTTAGTAAGGTTGTCGAGTGGCCTAAACTCTTGATGATTCCATCCTGCACACAGTCGCTCGCTTCAGAGGTCTTCAGATAAGATTGACTCACGTCCATCCAAACAAGGCAGGAGTAAGAGAATGTGCCAAGTGTAATAAACACTCTAAAAACCAATGAAACTGTAGGAAGGCGATTTCCGGCGGGTTTGGAGGTGGAGGGTCCGTTTTGGCGGGACAGTGAAATGTTTCACTCAAATGAGCACATCCATACCAAATACAGCTTTAAGGTGTGCTAGTGATCTCAAATAAAGGCTGTAGTGGTTATCATTACTGTGAGCAGCCATTTATCACTTCCTGGAGATTCATAGTGCCAGCGTAGACGAAAAACTTCCGGGGTTCAAAGGTGCCCCCACCTTATCAACATTGTCGTGTCTCTACCGGCGATTGCGGCCCGGTCTCTGACTCACAAATTTTTCAACATATAACCTCCACTAAATCATTACTTCGAACTTCAAACATGTGTGGTATCTTTGCGTCGTTCAAACAGCCCGAAATCGAAAGTTTCAAGGCCAAAGCCTTACAATATTCCAAAAGAATCAGACACCGTGGTCCAGATTGGTCCGGTAACGTCATCCAAAACAACACCATCTTATGTCATGAAAGATTAGCTATCGTTGGTTTGGACTCTGGTGCCCAACCTATCACTTCTGAAGATGACAACTACACCTTGGCTGTCAACGGTGAGATCTATAACCACATCCAGTTGAGACAAGAATTCTCTGATTACCCATACAAGTCATTGTCAGACTGTGAGCCAATCATTCCATTATTCCAGAAATACGACGTGGACGCTCCAAAGCACTTGGACGGTATGTTCGCTTGGGTGTTGTATGACAAGGCTAACGACCGTATCGTTGCCGCCCGTGATCCTATTGGTATCACCACCTTGTACATGGGTAAGAACAGTGCTTCACCAGAAACCCGTTACTTTGCTTCAGAATTGAAGTGTTTGACCGACGAATGTGACGAAATCTTTGCTTTCCCACCTGGTCATGTGTATGACTCCAACACCGATCAAATCACCCGTTACTTCACTCCAACTTGGTGGGATGGCTCTAAGGTTCCTACCACCAAGGTTGATTTGATGAAGGTTCGTGAAAGCTTGGAAATGGCCGTTAGAAAGCGTTTGATGGCCGAAGTTCCATATGGTGTGTTGTTATCTGGTGGTTTGGACTCGTCGTTGATCGCCTCCATCGCTTCCAGAGAAACCAAAAAGGTGGCTGTTCACCCAGAAGGTATTGATGCTAACAAGGAATTATCCGGTGTTGACGCCAAAGGATCTTTACACTCTTCAGGATGGAACCAATTGCATTCTTTTGCTATTGGTTTACCAGGTGCTCCAGATTTAATTGCTGCCGAAAAGGTGGCTCACTTTATTGGTACCATCCATCACTCTCACACCTTCACTTTGGAGGAAGGTTTGGATGCCTTAAATGATGTTATCTACCATTTGGAAACTTATGACGTCACCACCATCCGTGCCTCCACTCCAATGTACCTTTTGTCCCGTAAGATCAAGGCTCAAGGTGTCAAGATGGTGTTGTCCGGTGAAGGTTCTGATGAAGTGTTTGGTGGATACTTGTACTTTGCCAATGCACCATCTTCTAAAGACTTCCATGAGGAATGTGTCCAAAGAGTCAAGAACTTGCATTACGCCGATTGTTTACGTGCCAACAAGTCTACCATGGCTTGGGGTTTGGAAGCCAGAGTTCCTTTCTTGGACAAGCAATTCTTGGAGGTGTGTATGAACATCGACCCTGAAGACAAGTTGATCAAGCCATCTGAGGGTAAGATTGAAAAGTATATCTTGAGAAAGGCTTTCGACACTACCGATGAGCCAGAAACTGAGCCATACTTGCCTAGTGAAATCTTATGGAGACAAAAGGAACAATTCTCTGATGGTGTTGGATACTCCTGGATTGATGGATTGAAGGATGCTGCTGAAGCTGCTGTTTCTGAGGAAGATTTGAAGAACCCTAAGCCAGAATGGGGAGATGATGTTCCAACCACCAAGGAAGCTTACTGGTACAGATGTAAGTTCGATGAGATGTTCAACAACTCTAAGGCCGCCGCTACTACTGTGATGAGATGGATTCCAAAGGCCGAATGGGGTTGTCATGCCGATCCTTCTGGAAGATACGCTACTACCCATGAACACAAAGTGTAAATAATATATACAAAAGGTAAAGCTTAAAATTATAATAGAGTTATTGGCTTTATCTACACCTCCAAAAATAAATTATTTAATGGTAAAATAAATCACATCCACCATAAAATTAATTCAAATACTCAGCAACCAAGGTTTGATCTCTGTTAAACCATGAAGCATTGGTATGAATATTATCCAAAGCTTGTTTGAATGATCTGTCGAATCCCGCAAGTGATTTACCCTTGAAGAACAAAGCAATTTCGTCGTGCTTTTCTTTGGTTTGATAATTTCTTAAAGTATCCTTAACAAATCTTTCAAAAATCACCATATTTGGAGACAATAAGTTGTAGAGTTGTTGGTAGTTTTCACTGAAAAATTTCCAGAATGCGTCCTTGGTAGCAAGTTGAGAAGATAATGGAACAGCCAAACTGTTTGCATTCATTGGAGGAACCACATCAGGCTTGAGTAAACTACCAATAATTTCATCTGCAAGTTCCTTATTTTGGACATGACCCAAGGAATTAAGGGCAATTTCTCTAGCATCAAGAGATGATGGGTTGATCACTTGGTTTAAAATCTGTTGGTATTGTTGTTTGGAAAAACTTTCTGATGAACAAACAGAAGTCCAAATGAAAGATCTTAAGGAAGGATCGATATCTTTTCCTTCACACCATTCTCCAAATTTCTCTAAAGCGAATGCAGATACTTCAGGAATATCATAATGTGCAGCATGGTCCAAAATATTGGATCTTAACTTGGATAAGTTGAAGTTGGATTTGTCAACACTACCAGCCTTAATCTCACTAATAAATCTTAATGCTTGTTTCTGGTAAATGGATGATCCAAACTTCTTCAAATTGTGGTTTAATTGTTCGTTAGTACCCAAGAAAGCATTCTGGATCAATCCCAAACTGTTACCCAATTCCAACCATGTAACATAGTCATCTTGTAATTCTGGGTGTTCAGCAATGGTTTTGATCAATTTCAACATGGCAATGGTAGAGCCACCAGCCACTGCCGTAGCAGCAATATCAGCACTCAATCCAACTCTATCCTTAGTAGACATCTTAGCAATGAAAGGTAAGATGTTTTTCTCCAAGATTTGTTGGGAATAATTGACTCTAAATACACCACTAGAATCCTTGTTCAATTTGAAGAATTCATCATTCAATTGGAAGTTGTCAATGATCAAAGTTTCACTTTCAAATGAATCAATGATGTCTCTGGTATTGGCATCGGTATTGATATTCAAAGGAATCCACCATTTAGTTTGGTTTTCTTCCTCAGTAGCATCTCCACTATTCAAGAATCTGGACTGATTTAACACCAAACTACTTGAAGATTCGTCGTATTCAACATTCACCACAGGGTAACCCACCTTCTTAATCCATGAAGCCATGAGTTGATCAAGTGGTTTTCCTACAACTTCTCCGATACAATTCCATAAATCAGTGGAAGTAGCATTGCCGAACTTGTTTCTGTTCAAATACAATGCCACACCTTTCAAGAACAAATCGGTTCCCAAATAGTTTGAAATCATCAAGATGGTGGAGGCACCCTTCAAGTAAGAAATGGCATCGAAAACCTGATCAATATCTAAAGCATCAACCACTGGTACTTCAATAGGGTGAGAGTTTCTCAAACCATCCAAGTTGAGTGCTTTCTGTAAGGAATCAGCCACGAACCCGGAGAAAATATCCCATTCAGGATACAAGTAGTCCACAGCGTAGTATCCCACCCAAGTAGCAAACCCTTCATTCAACCATAATTCGTCCCACCATTTCATGGTAACTAAGTTTCCGAACCATTGGTGAGCCAATTCATGAGCAATGACGTATGCTACTTTCTGCTTATAGGATGAGTCCGAAGTCTTCTCGGAGTATAATAAAGCGGTGCTTCTGTAGGTGATCAACCCCCAATTTTCCATGGCATTATGGGAGTAAGCATGGACGGCAAGAAGATCCAACTTGGGCAATGGGTAGTCCACTTCGAAAACCTTGGAGAAATAGTCCAAAATCTTAGGGGTGATCTCCAATGCCAACTTGGCTGATTCAAGGTATCCTTTGGTGGTATAGATTCTCACGGGAATGGGCTTGCCTTCAACTTTGGTGGTTTCAGTGAAGGTTTCAAGGTATTCAAAGTCTCCTATAGCCCAGGCCACCAAATAAGTAGACATGATAGGAGTGACTTCAAATTCCACTGTTTTCAAATCTCCATCAGCGGTTTCCTTGGCGATAGGGGTATTGGCCAAAGCCGTCCAGTCACTTCTGACGGTGAGGTTGATCTTGAAAGTAGACTTCATGGCTGGCTCGTCCAAACATGGGAAAGCTCTTCTAGCATCGGTGGCTTCAAACTGGGTGGATGCCATAACTTTTTCCTCGCCATTCTCCATGTATTTGGACTTGTAAAAGCCCATCATATTGGAAGTGATGGGGCCTTGATATTCAATCACAACTTGAACCGTTCCTGAATTGACGGATTGGGCAAGTTTCACCACAAAAAACTCCTTCTCCTTGTTTTCAATGATTTCGGCCACTTCAATGGCCTCGCCATTGTGCACGGTCACTTTCTTGATGGTCAAGTCTCGATAGTTCAAGTGTAACTCATCAGTTGATTGAATGACGTCCAAATCAATCACAACTTTTCCGGAGAAAGTGTCATTTTCAAAGTTGATATCACTGATGGAGATTTCATAGTGGCTGGGCTTTAAGGCCGTGGGTAATGTTGTGTAGTAGGTGGCCATCGTAAGGATGAGATATTAGAGTTTTAACATCGCGCGATGATCAAAGGTTTTGTTGGCGGGGGAAGAAAGTAAAAGTGAAAAGTGGAGGAGCCAAAGGAGCCAGAGCCAAAAGGAGCCAAAAAGTGGGAAAAAAAAATAACACCAAAAGGGTCAATAAGAATAAATATTAACACATGAACAAGTTATCAGAATGATCAGAATGACAGAATCAACAGATTGAGATTTATTAATGAATTGACAAGCGAAAGGGAATTGACCTTACAGATGAAAAATGTACATAAATTGCCCACTGATACAATTAAATATGGGTATGAATTATTAAAGCAATATAAAGAAATTAATTGAGAAGTATAAAGAAATCTTACTTGGATTGACTTCTTTGATGGGCTGAACAATGAAGTCGAGAAGTTGGAAATGTAGAAAAAACTTGGGGATTATTGGGGATTATTGGGGATTATTGGGGAATGTCTTGATACTTTGACTTGGACAAAGAACTCAATTGAGATGTTTGTTGACGACCCTGATTTTTTTCTAGATTCGTTCTATTATGAATGAATCATTCCCTCTATTTATTCATAGGTTTTCTACTGTTTATCTCAAGTCAAATTTTTATTCTATTATTACATGGTAGCTTATTATTCTCAAAGTTTTACGAAATTTAAATACTTTGAAAATTTGTAAAAAATCACTAATATGAATTAACAGTATCAATTATCAATTCTCATTGACTTGACTATAGAACCATTGAATTCTATTTTCCCTTTTATCATTTCCTTTTATTTTTCCTTTATCTTTTCCTTTATCTTTTCCTGTTATTGGTAGCAGTTGACAGCTCATTCACATGTAGTAGTATGCATTACGCCACCTAATTAGCCCATACGCAGGTTCTCACCAGGGCCTATAACCTTAAACATATATATTACTCCACCCCCCTGACCATAGTCAATCACGCTAATTTGACCATGAAGTTCCCCACAATCTTTCTATTGCTTCTGGCGTTAGTTTATCAAGTTGAGGCCGATGTCAAAGTTCGAAATACCGAGAAATGTTCATATATCTCCAATTCTGGATCAGGAGAAGCTCATGTACTCATTTCTGACCCCAATACTCAAGTGGCTACGTTGTTTTTCAGATACGTGGACATTTTGAACTTCAAAAACATCCCACCAATTGAAGTATTAGACGACCCTACTCAGAAGGTCAATTTTGAAGAATTCGTGGACTTTGAATCAGGCAAGTTCCTCGTCGAGCCTTATAAGGATGGACCCAATTATCACGTATTCAGTGAACAATTAAATCTCCAAAGCAGTATATCATATCCAGTTAATGAATCTGGTATCTACTGTGTTTATGCTGCATCCAAATCAGAACATCCACTTAAGTTAAACATTGAATTTCGTAATGCCAGTGGAAAGTTGGGATACTTTTCGTATGTCCAGTATTCAATTCAAAAATATATATTCATAATTGGATTGGTATTGTTTGGATATTTATTAAATTATATCTTAAAATTCAAGACAGCGGGAGGGTTGGACTCGATTTCTTTGATTTCTAAAGCGGTGATATTTTTTGTTCTTCTTCCATTTGTTCTTCTTTGTATGGTGAATATGATAGTTGGATTCATTTTGAATTTAACTGGAAGTAAGGGTTTTTTCTGCTTGTTTGATTTAACGCAAGTTTGGTTGAATGGTGTGTTTTCAATTGTGACCCAAGTATTTACCCTTCTTTTTGCCATGGGATATGGTGTGGTTTATTATCATGAAGGGGGTTCTAGAAACTATCGGGTTATTCCTGGAGCATATGTCAAATTCTGTTTGATATTATTCGCTACTCATTTGCTTGTGTTTACAATCTTGCTTATTATTCTTGCATTTAGTAAAGAGTCAGGTGCATTAGTATTGTCTGATGATTTGTTCTTTTCTATCACTTCTGGTTATACTGATAAAGCAGTTGGAAAAATAGGAAGACTTTTACTTCCACTTTTAGGCAGTTTCCAATTGATTTGGTTTGCTGCCACTATTTATTATTATTTCAAAACCAAGAAAACCATCAGCGCATTTCCTCCCACAGACAATGGAACTACCAACCAAAACATCATCACCTCATTCAAAAAATCTATTTGGGTGATATTTGTTGTTCCCATAATAATTGGATTAAGTTTTGCCATTGTGTTTGTTATTAGAGGTATAAACCAGAGTTTGAATATTCCTCATGATGACATACAAGAAAGACCTGTATTGTTTGCATCTGCATTTATGATAGCCTCGATGGAAACGTTATTCTCATTCGGAACTCTATCATTACTGATTTTATCCAACTATATTGCATTCTTCTCTATTGTGGTTGCATTATTTTTAATTTGGATAAAAGATAATAATGGTTTAATTGTGGAGAAAGGAAACGTGGATCAATTTACTGTTGAAAGTGATGATGAAAATATAACTGTATAAGTTGATTTTTACTGCTTTATTGATTTTGGTTACTGTTTTCAAAACAGTTAAGTTATTAATACATATACATTTACATATTTGCTAATTTGCTATTTTTCTATTTTCAGTTTCTACGCTTACCCTTTGATTTTTTAAACTTAGAGTTTTTGTGCTTGTGGTTGAATTTACGATTTGACAAGCTTTTATCAACTAAACCGATTTCTCTGGCTAATGCAGTACCGAGCTCAACTCCAAATTTTTCAACTCTAGCCAAATCCTTTCTAGCAGTTTCTGCAGCAGCTTCATCACTGAATTTTTCTGCTCTTTGAATCTTTTTCTTTAATAAATCCACTGCCAATTGTTTTCTTTCATCGGGAGTCAATACTTTTGGCTCTTCCTTGACAGGTTTTGGTTGATCTTCGGTAGATGGAACCTCACTAGATTCTCCAACAGGAACTTCCTTGACTTCATTTGATGGCTCCGCTACGTCAGATGATCCAACTTGCTCCACTTGGTCAACTTGATCAACTTGTTCTGATGGTTGAGCCTCAGCATTAACGGCTGGTTGGGGGATATCTCCTTCAATAGGAAGTAATTCATCTCCGTTAGAATCGGCTTCATTGAGTCTAGAAACCAAGTCAGCCTTCTTGCCATCGGTTGATAACCCCTTGGATTTCAAAACCTCCTTCAATTGAGCCACAGTTTTAGAATTGTAGTCGACCATGATGTTGTTGATAATTGCCATTTTGTTGACAGCGCAGAAATACAAATGAGGGTCACGTGACCGGAGAATCCCCCAAATGGTGGTAGTGAGTGGGGGGTGAGTTGGTCACCCCTCCACCTACACAATGTGATTCGTACCTGATGGATCAAAATGAAGAAAATGGGCCGATTCAAGCTGAAGAAATTGGTTAATAAAGAGTGGTTTTAGGGAAGTGGTTTTTGTGTGAGGAGTTGGGATTTTGGAACATCCAGGTGACTACAAAAGACAAAAGATCAAAGACAAAAGACAAAAAGAATTATTTATTAGAACAAAATCAAAACAAAATTAGAACTCTATAGATGCCAATTAGAACAAAATTAGATTAAATATAGATGGAGACAGTTTGTACCATTAATTCCATTAATTCCATTAAATTGATTCATTTAATCTATTAATATTTATCAATTTCACTCAATTGAACCAATTGGTTCCACTCATTCATTAGTCAAGAGAATGGCAACTAAATTTGCTCCACCAAAAACAAGATTAAAAGAAAACTATGATAATTACAAAAAAGTATGATATTATTTTGATGTAATTTATATAGAACCAGATTATAATGGCATAGATTTAGCTATTATATATTCTAAAATGAATTTTATCATATTTATATTATAATTATATTATCTTTATATTATGCTTATTTTTATAAGCTGCTAATTGTAAGGATGTTTTTATAAATTAATTGAAGAATACACTACTCATTGAAATGATCACTTACCAATAAAGTAATCAATTAGTTAACATTTACAATAATATTAAGTTTGGCTAGTTATTGATCATCCACTTGATTAGTCCCATGGAGTTAATAATTATCAATTAATTGAAGATTAATACTCAAGTATCAACCAATTAATTAACCACTTACTTGATACCTTTTGAACGTTAAATTATGAAGTCTCCACTAAGTTAATTAATTGTATTAGCTTATTCTTCTTTCCCTTCTTCCTTTCTTCGCTTCCTTTCTTCTACATGGATTGGACGAATTAATCAATTTATACAAGCTAAACTAGTTATACTAGCACAATTTTAATAATAATAAAACAATCAAGAACAGAACAGAACAATCCTCCTCGTCAATATTCCATATCGATGTCATCTTCTTCACCTCCTCCAACAGAAAACATCAACCTCTCTCCATTCTCAATTCTTTGCCAAACCCCAAGCATTTCGTATTCGGTGATGGTATCATCCAATTGTTGTATTATGAACGATTGTCCTAAAATACGATCTTTAACTTCTTGCATACTTAAGATCCGAGGTCCAGTTAATCCATCTCCTCTAGCCATTCCACTAATAATACGATAAATCTTGGATGTAGGTGATTCATCTTCACGAACTGCATCATCATTAGTATATAATGAAGATTTAGATACTTGGATTAATCTCAATGCTTCATCAACGTCTTCAAATGTCACCACGTTATCAAAACGGAGACGAGCAGATGCTTGAGCCATACGAAGAATACCCAATAAAGTTCTTGGTGTAATATGACTGAATTTTTTAACCGATCCTTCATTTCTTTGACTCTCTTTACGCATATTAATATATTGTTGTACCACGTAATCTCCCACTTCTTTGGGAACAGTAGGACGATAAGTACGAGCTCTGGAAACATATTCACGAATAGTCGAAGAATCCAATGGCTCGAAATCCATGGCAGGTTGCTTATTGTGCATATGGACATAAGCAACGTGGTTAGCCAATCTTTCATCAGTTTCCCGGGAAGGCTGGTCCAAAATCAAGTACATCACATCAAATCTCGATAATAAGGCTGCAGGCAAGTTAATATTCTCATGGGGTGACAATCTGGTGTTGTACCGTCCATATAACGGATTAGCAGCTGCTAAAATGGAGGTTCTAGCATTAAGAGTGGTGGTGATACCGGCCTTGGAAATGGAAATGGTTTGTTGTTCCATGACTTCATGAATAGCCGTACGATCACCTTCTTCCATCTTATCGAATTCATCAATACAACAAATACCGTTATCGGCCAATACCAAAGCACCACCTTCCAAAACCATTTCATCGGTGATTGGATCTCTCATCACTGCAGCTGTCAAACCGACACCAGAAGATCCTCTACCAGTAGTATAGACAGATCTAGGAGCAATTTTCCCAATAGCTTTTAATAATTGGGATTTGGCCACACCTGGGTCTCCCATAAGACAAACGTTGATATCACCTCTGATCTTCAACCCATCTCCAATGGTCTTGGTAACACCTCCACATAAGAGCAAAAGAAGAATTTTCTTGATATCCAAATGGCCATAAATTTCTGGTGCAATTGATTTGGCCAATTTATTGTAAACATCACCTTCACCGATTAAACGGTCGATTTTGGCGGCAGCTTCGGCGGTGATCAAACTGGAATCGTATTGTTTCTTGTGCTGCTTGACATATTGAGCTTCAAGATAAGTTTCAGTTAACAAACCAGCCTTTAAAGCTCTAAAACCGGTGTATGGAGCAGGCATGAAAATACCTGAGATATCCACCGTATCACCAGGATTCATGGAACGAACCAAGTCTCCATTAACATGGACGGAAAGGGAACGGGGAATGTGACCCACTGGAACCTGATTGGACAATTCTTGAATCTTGACCTCTTGGAAACTTGAAAATTTGGAGGCACGAGTAGACATGAATAATTGGCCCTTGTTGTTGTCAGCACGACAAGTTGGTGAAGTACATTCAGTCAAAGGAGTGAACACTTTGGAATTGACTTCCTGGAACAATTCATAACCGCACTTGTCACAAGTATAAGCATTAACAATCACACTGGGCTTGACATCACTCACACGAGTGACAATTCCTCTAACTGTGATGTAATTTCCCACATGACCACCCTTGATCTCACGGACACTCAAGGTCTTGATATCGTTTTCGAAAGGCTTAAAGTAAAGGAAGTACCGGCGGGTAAGTTTGTTGGGGAACAAGTTGTCGGACTCTTCCGGAAGTTGGTCTTGAGGAACATCCGATTGGTTGAAGCCATCACGTAAGTTGTTGAATTCATCGGCGTTTTCTTGTTGCAATCTTAAGTTCCGCAACTTTCTCTGGTGTAAGATCACATCCAAAACATCGTCTTTATAGCTGACTTCCTTGTTGGGTTCAGGCATAAGCTCGTCGATAACATTACTAACGAGTTCGACATAGTGATGGGTGTTTTTGACGAGAGAATTGACCAACTGACTGGGGTTGGTTTGTGATGACAAGTCGCCGGCAAAGGCGTTTTGTTGGAATCGTTTCAAGTCGTCCAATTCGATATAAATGGTGGACACTTCACGGTTGGCCACTTGCTGAAGAATGTTCATATATTTGAGACCGCCAGCGGGTTCACCGTCCTCCATGGCCTCGTCGGCCACGGCAGACTCCTTATAGGACGTGAGGAAGTCCTTGACGAGGGTTTTAAGCTCCGAGTAGTTGACATTCAACTGGATCGAGGGCAACACCGTTGTAGTGGAAGACATGACTGGAGTGAAAAATTAGCACGTTGCTATTGATGCAGCCAGAACTCGAAGGGAAGTGGAAAAGTGGGGGTTGTGAGGGGGAAAAGAGTCACTGGGAGCTCGATGGAAGGGCTAATGGATCGAAATGTAGTTTGATTGAAAACTGATTGCACTGAGCAAATGGCGAGGGTGAGGGATGGGATGAGTGCTGGCTAGAAATACGCGTCCAATCATTTAACCCGATTAGGAAAGGTTGAATAAGCCACGTGACTGAGAACAGTAGTGCGCCCATGGCTAAAAAGACCGATAGTTTGTACAGGACAATTAAAACGTGACTTACTGACACGTGACCACATTAACACCCATACCGCAAAATCGTAGTGCGCTCATGGCTAAAAACACCTCCAATGTGGGGGTGCCGAGAGCTGGAACCTCTACCCGGAACCTCTACCCTCTATTATGCATACATGCAGGACATGGACCCTGTCCAGGTTTCACATTGGCTAACGGTCTAACCGGCAACTGATGGTCATGTGGAACTGAAGTGTTTACGTATTATTTTTAGCCTAAACAATCCGAGTTCCCCGAGGCCCCATAGCGTAGTTCGAATCTGTTGGGAGTAGCAATCCACCAAGTGGGTAACTGAGCCTGAATAGCAAATGTTTACCATTTGGCACCTCCGCATTTTTGGGGCAGTTGCTATTTGAGGACCAGTGAAATTTCAGTGACTGGAAATCTACAAAACAACTACAGAAACGTTTGGTGAAACTTTTGGTGAAACTTCATTTGAAACAACATGATTTGTTTATTGTTGAGGTTTAGGGCTTCATAGAATGAATTCAGATTGATATAAAATCGCCCTGAGATTTCAGATTTCACGTCTAAGCTTCGTATTCTTATTGTATCTATCGTGTTAAGTTTAAGAAATTTTCAGCAATTTTCAGCCATACTCAGTCATTTCAGTCATTTTCAGTCATTTTCAGCCTGTTTTAGGTGCCGAGGAATTCCCCACCGTGGACAACGATGGAGGCATGTGGTTGATATGGTAGAATGGTGGCTATGGTAGAATGGTGGCTATGGTGGATAAGGTAGATGATGGTGGTAACCATCAGATTACCAATGTAATACAGTGTTAATTTAATTTAATGGTTTAATTTATGGTTTATAATTTATTTATTCATTGTATTTATTAACATTAAAGTCAAGACAGACCAGCTATCCTCCAACCAGTTGGAAATGAATTATACTAAACAGAACGTAAATCCACCAAGGCAAAAGCAGCCGACCGTTCTTCATCATTTAGGGCAACATTTGAACCCGTAGAAGAATGACGTGAATGACCCTTGTGACGAATGTGTTTGTTGGTAGGAGATCTGGGAATCCGTTGTTTCATCTTTTGGTTTTTTCTCAAAGATTCGGCACCAATGGTGGCCCAATCTTCTTCATCGGTGTCGCTTTGATTGACATTGTTGGTGCTGTAGCTGCGAACATGATACTCCTGAGTCTCTGGCTTGCGAAGAACTGCCAGTAATGACTGTGAATGTGATTCATTTTCGTATGGTTTGTTAAGTAAATTGGCAATCTTTGGAGAATTCGAGGGTTGGGTAAGCTGTTGTGGGGTTAGGGTGGGGGTAGAAACAGGGTTTTTTGGAACCAGTGTAGATAATGTAGAACGAAGGTGTGATTCATTAAAAGAAGATTTTCGCCTGTTGGTGTTCATAGTAATAGCAATGCTTTCAGGGCTGGTTGCAGAGTTAGCATGGTGGATGTAGTTACCATTTGTGTTCCAAGAATTCACAGGGGAAGCACTCAATATTGAATTTGCTGCAGAAGCAGAGGAGTGATATGGGTGGAAGTGTGAGTTTGCGGGTGGAGGAGAACTTACCGAAATGGTAGAATTCTTGGATGACGAGACAATGTAATTATCCAAATTTTCAAGCGAGTTAAGCCTGGATCTGTTAAATAATTGGTGCCTATAGTTTGGCTTAGAAATGGAACTGTTTGGATTTGATGACGACGATCTTCTTCTGTTACGGAATGCAGCACTAGCATCATGTCCAGGTGGAGGACTGAATTTTAATGGAACTCTATTGGCAAACTTGATTGGAGGTGAACGTTTAAACTTGTTTATAGATTCATCGTGGTCAAAGGCAAAGAGTTCATCATCTTCTTCTTCATCGTTGTTGTCATCATCATCCTCTTCTTCATCCATTTCAATATTATCCGACATGGCGAATTCGTCTTCAGAATCACTAACAATGGCGTTTGAATCAGGCTCGAGTGGTAATTTCACATTATGAAGGTTTGTTTTTGCATTGGTGATAGATTCTCTTCTTTGGGAAGTAGGCAGTTTTTTGGACGCGTTTGGTTTAGACAATGCCTGGGCACGGACTTCGTTTATGTGAATTTTAGGTAATTCAGCTCCAGTATCAATGGGAGTAGTCCCCGACTTGGGCTCAGTTCCTTCAGTGACGATGAAATCAGAATCGATTTTACGAACTGCCCACTGGCCCCAGCCGATTTTTTCAAACACCACGTTGTTTGAGGGGTCGGGCTGTTCCATTGCTGCCATGATAAGACGTCTCTGCTTCGAAAGCGACAACGAGTCGAAGCTGGGCACTTCAATGGTAAGTTGGCTGGTGATATGACGGATAGGTAAAGGGCCCTTTCTAATCAAAAGATTGGCCAAACGAGTAGAGGTGATTTTTGCCGCCACCAGAATGCCCTCAGGTGAGGAAGTAGAAAGGAGCTTTTTGGAACCTTTGGGTTCTTTGGGTTCTTTAAACTCTTTAGAATTCATTTTGTTGGTTGACACAGACTGGAAACCT
Source organism: Suhomyces chickasaworum (assembly GCA_030568495.1). NCBI lineage: Eukaryota > Fungi > Ascomycota > Pichiomycetes > Serinales > Debaryomycetaceae > Suhomyces > Suhomyces chickasaworum. The sequence continues at coordinate 89,347 of JAJMGF010000009.1, read as the reverse complement.
TGTCCAGAATTCAGTAAGATAAATTTCAGGGTGTTTGAATAAAAGTAAAGTGTGGGTTTTTCACGAGCACGTTGCTGCAAATGTTGAGGAGTTTGGAGTAAATGATGTGACGCAGTCCACGGATTTAAGCTGATGCACTAAACGGTTGGAAAGAATCACGAAATTGAATTATACCAAGCGGTTAAGAAAGAAATTAGTTATGGTGATGTTTATAATTTATAACGGTGTTGATTGTGGTGTTTATTTCAGTGACTACCTGAGTCACAGTCACGTTTTGCGCAATCACGTTAGTTCTGGATGTGGAATAATTCACTTTTGTCTTTTGTCTCACTTGCTGGGCCGATCGGAGGAATGACCAAAGCGTGTTGGTGGCGGTGTGAAAGTGGTGGGGCGGGGGAGTTGAAATGTTGAGGAACGATCAGATACTATTGGAGAAATCTGGTTGAGTGAGATTGAGATTGAGATTGAGGTCGAAGTTGGGGAAGTTGGAGGATTTGGAGAATTTGGGGGGTTTGGGGTCTTTTATAGGTTGACCCGGAATTGTAACTCAAGCTAAGTAACTAAGGGGCACGGAAAGCTGCGGGACATGTAACAATCATTTATCATTTGTAGCGATAGGTTACGGGTTACGGCAATACAAATGCATGCTGCACTGCCGTTGCTGCACTCGGCGCCAATTGGTGTCATTCGGACAAGTCGGACCTGCCCCGCATACGGCTGGTGCCGGGGTCGAGCCCTATACAGGTCGCACTGCACACAAGCATATTGTCTAGGTGAATAACCTCAAGCAAACCCACAATCCACCATCAAAGGTCATGATGGAGGCGATAACTCCGTTGAAACACCGGTCACTCCCACGGCTTCCGAAACTGACGGTTGATATCTTAACAGAATGTTCGGAATACTATGGACCTAATGCAGCTTTGGTGGTGGGGTACATGGATCGAATGCAACCAGCACTTATTGGGGTTAATGGGGTCGAGTTGGATGGTCAGCAAGCAGCGACGATTCTACGGGCTATGGCCGAAGTTTCGGGGGTAGGCCGTTTTACCAGTGGCCAATGGCAAGTCACATGTACCCGTCATGGGCCATACATGGTGGGGCATATGAGTCTATACGAGGAGGAGGAAATACACAAACCAAACCACAAACCGAACCATGAACCACTACAATAAGAGAAGCCCCGGAATCTCATAGAAACCTCATGGGAACCTCATAGAAACTCAATAGAAATCCATCATTCCATTAAACTAAGATTTGTCACATTTTCCATACCATTCAATGTAATATAGTCAGTCATGAATTCTCCAACTTGTAGAATATTCATTCTCCAGTATGATCTTCCAGTAAATTAATCCTTCTTTCGGTGAAGTCGTCATTGGAACCAATTTGCTGAACACTATTGAGGTTGCTGGAGATCTTGTACTATTATCAGCGCATTTACTCGCCCGATTTAGGTTATTGTCAAGCCAACAACCACATTTCATCATTCTGGTCCAGACTAAGGTGATAGATAGTTGTCTATTGAACCTATAGACCAACCAGGGCATCAATTCTGGGTCCAACAACTAGAGATGTTTCTCTAGTAGTAATTCATAATGAGCCATAATTCAACTTAGAATATCAACCTTCAATTGTTATACATGCCACTCTTAATCCCCACCTCAACTATTGTCCTATTGTCTATTGTGGGTAACATAGAGCAGATCATTTTTCACATTTTTCACTTGGTTGTTATCGCACCCATCAGGGGTTTGTGATAGGGAGTACATTCACCATTCACAGAATATATAATATTCACAACCGTTGATCAAGGCATTGATTAAGGCATTGATCAAAGAATCACATTCCTGTCGGTGATTGTCCACATATGGCACCAAACAGTTTAGTTACGCATTGTGCATTCCTCCGTGATTATTAGTCCAATGTCACCATTCGGTGCATTCCCAACATTTAATTGCACCTGGAATGCTCTCCTTGAGATGGAGTCTTAAATCACTTTAGATTAGATATCTCTTCATGCCCCACACTGCCTTGTCGAGAGCTCGCTACGAAAGCGATAATCCCGAGACCATGAGGTTGATCTGCTCCGATATCACCGCGACCCCTCCAACTACCAACTACCAAACCTACCAGAAGATGCATAAATGATCTCGTATGTTGCAGTAGCATTGACTTACAGCAACCCTCCCATATTAGGTTATTGGGTTGATTGAGGGGCAGCTTCAAGTTGGATCCCTTGCCTAATGCAGGCTAAATTACTTGCATATTGTGTCAATCATATATGCACCACATGCATCTACTCTATTGACCTGCTGCTACACTGGATTACTTTGTCTACAGCTACAAGCTTTGGCTGCTGATTGTCACCTTTCCCATCGGAAGTTCTAGGCGAAGCTTATGACAAACCGAAAGTAGCAGGAAAGGTGATTTTTCAGGTGATATTTCACACCTTTTTTTCACCTTTTTCATACCCTCTTATACCATTTTAAGGGATTTTGAGGCTGTAATTGTCCTTTTAGGTTAAACTTTACAATTTTGGCAACATCAATTGGTTTAACGGATAAGCTTTAAGATGGTTTAATTAGGATAACTCCGAAAACTCCATCACTATCACGGAAATTACACTTTGAAACATCCTTAGTATGGACGGCCCGTTATGTTATCGTCCAATAAGCAGTAAGCTGACGAAGTCATCCTCTCCGTTGATATATACAAACTTATTCTAAGCTTAGTAATTCACCAAGTATCCAGTTACTGTTAAAATGAGAAATCAGATACTGTTCAAATGAGTAATTAGTTACTGTTTAAATGAGTAATTAGTTACTGTTCAAATGAGTAATCATATATCTTTGTAAGCTAATATGCGTATAACTTCGTAAAATCATATATCTTCGAAACCAATACCCATAAACTCTTCCTTATCAAATGATTCCACTTTCGTAAATGATTGACTTGCCTGACTTGTATCTTTATGAGAACGACTCCCTCTTATATTACAGCTCTATCCTTTTTAAATGAACCTTTTGTTTCACTACATGGGTATAATTGGTAAAATTGGTAATCTATTGATGTCTAATTAATAAACTTCCAAAATATAACGGCCATCTTCCTTCATATCTTCAACTACCTTAGACACTTCCTTAATGGTTCTACCTTCTTTCTTAGCACCATTCTTGACAATATCTTCTAAACAAGCAGTGATATCAGGAACTGGCCAAGTTGGTCCACATAAATAGAACGACCCGTTTTTGGAGACAATTGCATCGGTCAATGGCTCGATAGACTCTCTAATCTTGTCCTGAATGTAGATCTTTTGAGGTTGATCTCTTGAGAACGCAGCACCAATATGAGTCAAAACTCCTGCATCCTTGTAGGCTTCCCAAAGTTCTCCATAAAGATATTCTTCCTTTTTGTGTCTTGATCCCATGTATAAGTAAATATCACCGATTTCCATACCTTGTTGTTTTTGCCAGATCTTTTCTTCAATGAAAGCTTTGAAAGGAGCCAAACCTGTTCCTAATCCAGACATCACGATTGGTTGAGTGGATAATGGTGGAAGTTTCATTACCGATGGCTTAACACTAACAACTAATTCATCACCAATCTTTAAATCAGATAAATATTTGGAACAATGTCCGAATCTGGTTCTTCCCTTAGGGTCAATCCAATCAACAACAACAATTAATAAGTGAACTGCATTGTTATGTAATCTTTGAGAAGAAGCAATAGAATATTCTCTTCTCTTCAATGGAGCAATGATTCTTACTAATTCTGCAAATGCCGGTCTTGCAGACTTAAATTCTTCCAATACATCAACATAAGTATCGAAATCAACATCTTGTCTTTTCTTCAATTCAGCGGCACCTTCTGAACCTGCTAACTTGGTTAAATGGTCCTTTTCCTTTTGATCGGTGGCATATTCAGCCAAAGCTTCATAGAATCTCTTGGGTGGTTTACCCAAGAAATCAGTATTCTCTGCCAATACTTGTCTGGCTGATCTAATTTCTAAAATTGAAGCATTGTCCTTGTTAGAAACTTCCACAATGGAGTCGCCATCGACTCCGTAAAACTTCAAGAATATTTCAACGTCTTCACTATTGTTCTTTCCATGAATTCCCAAAGCTTCACCGATTTCATATTTCAAATCTGTTCCGGTGGTGTCGAATTCAATATGGAAAATGTTTCTTGAATACTCTACTGGTGTCAATCTTCTATTTTCTTGGACCTTAACAATAAAGTTCTTAACAGGTAAATCAGGTCTTAACTCTTTCTTAAGATTGTAAGCTTCAGGGAAAGTCAATCTGGTTGCCAATTCTTTGTAACCAGCCTCCTTAGTAATCTCCTCTCCATCAACATTAATACGAGGATTGGGGAAAAAAGAACCTTCAACTGGGAAGAATGGCAAAGTGATTTGCTCTAACATCTCTTCATCTTCAACTTCATCCTCGATTTGAGATTCTTCCTTGGATTCTTCTTCCTTGGATTGTTTCTCCTTTTCTGGAATTTCTTCCTTCAAATCAACCCATTCAGGTGCAACTAAGATATCTCTCAAACCATTTTTTTCATCAACAGTATTGATGAACTTGTCTAAAACAGCAGCCAACAATTCGAAATCATTTCCATTAGCCTGTAAAAGCTTATTGACAATGAATCCTTTCAATTCTGGATAAGTTGCCCTCCAAAAAGCTAATTGGATAAGGAAATCATTAGAGAAACCTGTGGTTGATGAATTAAGAGAATCCAAATCTTCAATAATAGAAAAATCAACTAAAGTTAACTTGTTCTGATTGGAAGCCAAAGCTTTCTTAAATTCAACTGGTAATTTAGGAATAATATCTTCTTCAATACTTGCAAAGGGTTTATAGTTAACAAATAAAACATTAGCACCCGGTTTGGCAGTAGCCAAAATATCAAAACTGTTTAATAAAGATAAATCTTCAATTAAAACCAAATCAGCAGAATCAATCACAGAGTGGCTGTTGCCATTAGAAAAGGAAGAAACTTGAGATTGGAATAAACCTCCACCGTTAGAATTATCAAACTTGCTTCTAATCTTGACGTTCTTGCTATCGTCCAATGACAAAGAGAGGGCGATCTTATCGGCAGTTTTGACAAAGAAACTGTTATCTTTACCCCAGAATAAATAATTTCCTTCTGGTGAGGAGTTGGCAGTAACAATTGCTTCCAAAGGTTTTGGTTTTGGTTGTTCTAATACAACATCCGGGTTCAAACTAGGAACAAACTCCGTCAAGATCTTAGAAATAGTGATTGGAGTCCAGGTAAAGTTCAAAGGGTATTTGAACGTTTCAACAGTTAAGGAATGATAAACTCCACTCAAAAACAAAGCTGCAGTGACATCAGCTTGTAAAGAGGAAGAGATATCGTTATCATGAGAAACTTGAGAAAGAACTACCAATTTCTTGGTTGATTTTGGAATAGCTTGAACGAGCTTAGCTTGGTTAAATGGTAAGGGAACCCTGACCTTAATCAAACCGATTTTAGCACCCGAAGCAGCTTTTTCAATCACATTAGACAATTCAGTTGATTCATGAGATCCATAAACAATAAACACCGTCTCTGGAGATTGGTGTCCAACATACTCAAATTGAGAATACGATTTGCCTGTCAAAGAGTTCAAGCTGGTGAAAGCAGCATCCACTGCTTCATCCAAATTGGTAAAGGTAAAGGTAGCATTACTGTTCAATAAACCTTGATATAACTGGCCCAATTCTTCGGTAGAACTCAAGCCTTCGAACTTGGTGAAAGTCTTGGAGAATTCAGGCCCATCAAACAAGTTCACACTAGGATTTCCACTCAAAGAAGCCAAGTAATGGTTGAGGACAGTCAAATGTTGCAATTCCAACCCATCACGAGAGTTGACAGGAGTGATAACCGAATAGCCCAAATCACGAGCAGCACTCAAACCAACGATATAGTTAGAACAAAGAGCACCACTAACACTATCGTAATCAATAGCGGAAACATTCAACGCCAAAGGCAAGCTAGCCAGAGAAGATTTACCGGCCAACGAGGTTTGCATATAAGTCAAAGCATTAGAAGCAAGCACAACACTAAGCAGTTGACCTCCAGTTCCCTTCTTACTGTAATAACCCAAAATGGCGTTGGAGGCTCCAGATCTGACTTGAAGCTGATGGAAGAATGGTACCACCCCGAACGAATTGGGTCTCTGATAAGTCTGAGACCACAACTGAACATGGGAGTCTAATAAGTTGGAGGCACCAGGACTTTCATAACTAAAGATCTTGCTGGAAATGGCATAGATCGTTTGGTTAATGATGGTGGTGGCACAAGTGTAAACCGTACCCTTTAAACTATTGGGGTCAACCGTAGTGCCGAATGGGTTTGATTTCAAAACAGACTGGCTGGAATCCTTGCCGAGGTCCACGGAACTGCTGGAAGAACTTTCCGCTGGTAAAGCATGAGGAGCCATCGTTATTGATGAGGTTTCTTCATTGGCGGTGGAGGACCTTATATTAATTATTAACTATGAAGAGATAAGTGCACGTGATATGATGAATCAAGGTGCAAATGCAAACCCCGGATTATTACGTAATACAGCTTAATTAATCATGTGTACATACACGTGATATAGAAAACACGATAAACTCCCATACCGCTGAAATCTCTCTGAGACTGCATATAATCAGTGGTACAAATGGCCAAAACATCCATACCGCTGAAACCTTGTTTATGGGACTGCATATAATCAGTGGTGGTATATTGGGAGGATTTCGGAGTTTGGCCCAAGTTGTTAAATTGCAGCCGCCCGAGCCATCTGGACCTCCAAACACCTCTAAAATACCCGAGGCTTCCGAGTCAATCAGCTCAATCAATCAGCCCAACTCAACCGCATCCACCTGAATCACATAAATCACATCAATCCACATCAATCACTTTTAATTACACGACCCGTCGCGTGATCCAGCCACAATCAGCCTGGCTTCTATTTAAGAACAATTCTCCAGTGAATGTTGACTCAAACATGTACCGAACCGTCAAAAGTCTTACCAATCTTCGAGTAACGAGACAGGTTTTCCGCCGAAGCTCGGTAGGATTTTCCAGAAACTCCTCCAATGCCTCTGAACCCTCCAATTCTACCCCAAATTCTACCCCAAATTCCACCCCAAAATCCACCCTAGTTTCCAATACCCCAAACAGTTCCACTCCAAAGAGTAATCTTGGTCCAATTATTGGTGCTTTCGGTGTTGGATTGTCAATTGGAGTAATATACAGCTTTTTCCGGGAAGATCAACCAAATTCTGTTGCCCCTTCAACTGGGACGAAACCTCAGTCAGATCAAACCCCCAAAATCTTACCTAGTACTGCTCCTTTAGGTTCAATTGATTCTCCCCAATATGCCAATGAAGATGAGTTCAATATTGCAATTGAAAAGATCAAACAGGTTGTTGGAGACCAGAATACCACCCTGAATGCAGATGTCATCAAGGCTCATGCAGACACTTTCTTCTCTACTCACCATCCCCCCAAATCCGAACACAGACCCCATATAGTGATTTACCCTGAAAACACCGAACAAGTTTCACAGGTTTTGAAGATTGCCAATGAATACAAGGTCCCCATCGTTGCCACCTCTGGCTTGACATCTTTGGAAGGTCAAAACATGCACACTCGAGGTCCTTATAGTATTTCACTCAATTTTGGCCATTTGGACAAGATCTTGGAATTTCATCCTCAGGATTTGGACGTGGTGGTTCAAGCTGGTGTGGGCTGGCAAGATCTTGACGATTTCTTAATAAATGAAAATGAAGGAAAGCATTTGATGTTTGGACCCGATCCAGGAATGGGTGCTACGATAGCAGGTATGGTAGCAACCTCTGCCAGTGGTACAAATGCTTATAAATACGGTACCATGAAGGAAAACGTGGTCAATTTGACCGTGGTGTTAGCCGATGGAAACATTGTTAAAACTAAGCAAAGACCAAGAAAATCAAGCGCTGGCTATGATCTCACCAGATTGTTTATTGGATCTGAAGGAACCTTGGGGATTATCACTGAAGTTACCGTCAAATTACATGTTAGACCAGTGGAAGAATTTGTCAGTATTGCATCATTTCCTACAATTAAAGATGCTGCATCTACAGCTCAAGAAATCATTTCCAAAAGTGGAATTCAACCCAATGCCATTGAAATTTTAGATTCTACCATGATGTCATTTGTAAATGAATCCAAAACGGAAGAGTCTGAAAAATTCTTGGAAAATCCTACATTATTCTTCAAAATTGGTGGCCCAAATTTGAAGGCTATTGATGAACAAATTGCAGTAATTGAAAAAATTGCTCAACAGAATAATTTGATCAAGTTTGAACAATCCAAGAATGAAGAAGGGAATGCCGTTTTATGGTTTGCTCGGAGAAGTGGATTATGGTCAACAGTACAGTTTGGTGAAAAAATCTTAGAGGACAAAACTGATGTCCAAGTTTGGACTACCGATATAGCTGTGCCTATTTCGAAATTGGCTCAAGTGATAACTGAAACAAATGACGATCTTAACAATTCAGGTTTCCGTAACAAATTCTCTGTTATGGGTCATATTGGAGATGGAAATTGTCACTTCTTATTGCTCTACAATACTCCGGACTATGTTAAAGCAAAAGAGTTGGTTGATCGAATGGTAGACAGAGCTATTGGACACGAGGGTACATGTACAGGTGAACATGGAGTTGGAGTGGGTAAAAGAAAATACCTTGAAAAAGAACTTGGAGTAACTAGCGTAGATTTGATGAGACAAATCAAGTTGCTGTTGGATCCCAAGAGAATCTTAAATCCTGATAAAATATTCAAAATAGATCCTGAGGACAACTTAGATGAACTCTTGGATCACGGGATAGTGAAAGAAGCAAATGGATGTTGCCATTAATTAAAAAAAACTACAGCCTTCAACCAAAGTAATCGAACGTATTATCAAATATATTCAATCAAGAGTTAATTGAAGTCTTTCAAGATGTAATAATGACCTGTCTATTTATATGAATATCAATGGTGCTGATGAAGATGAATACAATTCATAAGCTGAAAACTTATATTATCATTCCATCAAACTAAGACGAAGAAAACCATTATACATCAAAGAAGAACTTCAAAATTGAGATTACACATTGTTTCGCAAGCTTAATATCAAAGCATATGAATTTGTAGATAAATATATCGCAGCATTTACCCAGTTGGAGAGAATTTCAACTATAATCATCTAAAGATGTACTAACTGGGGAAAACCTCTTGAAAGAAGCTATCATATTTATGATATATCCTCAAATTTATAAATTATTAGTCCATACCAATGAGGGATAAAGATAAATATAAAATCATAACCGAATGTTTCTTTCTTCCTTGAAGCTATAAGATAATAAAGGTATAATTAATGGCGATAAGTTGAGTAAAGATATAATCATAATCATCGAAGATATGACATATTTAATGAGAAATTAATTGAATAGAAGAGGATTGATATGGGAATTTTTATTGCTTCTAAGCCTTTGATGGTTTCTACTCAGCTATTCACTCCAATTTCCTTTTCAATTCCATATCCCAGTATAGAAGTTACTGCACATAACTTCAATTCATGGAACTTTAACTTTAATTATAATTATAAATATCATAAATATTATAAGTATAGATAAGCTTCGGATTGTTTTATTCCACCTCCTGAAGTGAAAATTAACATCACTCTTCAAGAAAACATTCAAATTTACATCAAGTTCATTAGACATGTATACCTTCAAAATTACTATATAATGCTAGAATCGAATTAAAGTTAGCATTATTTAACTACCCCAAATTTTCACCAAATCCCATTAAATTAACACCAAAAGATTCTCAAAAATTACTAAAAATCACCAAGTACTCTTTTAATCTTCAGGCTCTGTTTATTTCCGTTCTGTTACAATTTTCCTTGTGTAATATCAAAAGAAATACTGGTTAAACATAATGGTTAAACAAAAAAAAAGAGTCCCCTTCCCAATTTGGGCATCAGTTCATGCAAGTGAACATCAAATAAGCACATGTAATTTACCCATACAACTGTGCATTTATATCATGTAATACAATTGGCTGTCCTTTTTCAGGACCAAGTAATCCAAGAAGTATAACTAACACTCCTGGAGTTTTAGCAGAATCTGAAATAATTGATATTAATAATTCTCCTGCAAAAGTATCAACATGGAATGATGCTAAATCTGAATGTATTTTTATGCAATATGACACAGATAGCATTGTAGCATGGAGTATATGGGGAGCCAATTGGAGCTAAATCGCTCTCCACCTGATTGGCTATAGATGCTCCATAGTGAATATGTAAGTAATATACGGCGGTAATGGGCCTCAAGGAGAAATTACCGTTTACGGTAAGCTGATTGATCTAAACCAAATTGAGACAGACCCATCACCACCACCACCACCACCACCATCGCCGCCAAAATCGGCCAAATCGAACAAAATCGGGCCATTGGCATTACAGCATTAGTACCAGCACCCAGACTGCAATAGTTTAGCATCCCACACCAAAGCCATTACTTCAATTGATTGTATAGGGCAGACATCCGTGGTTCCATACATGCACAACTCGGTGCACCCCCAGTTTGCTCACCTCGGTGCCTTGCCGTCTTGCCCCTCCATGCCTAATGCGGAGATAGCCAGATGTGGCCCAACAATGCCGCCTGAACTGTCAGAAGAACAGAATATGAGATGCATCGCCCTGTTCCTGTCAGCCCCAACATCTCACCATCTCACAATCTCACCAAGTCATCGAACAGAGTAAACAGAGTAAAAGAGTAATGGACACCAGCTGCAAAATTCTTAGACCCCCAACCTCCATTTCAATTGTTCAGGTACACACTTATCTCGCTGATACCTGCCAATGTTGCTGTGTTACTTCATCTGCGTAGCCCCACCAACTGCGTTCTCCATCATATCCCCACACAGATCGCACTTTCACGCGGACCCAACAAATACTATAAAAGAGCCGTCCCAAATGGGAAAGAAGTTGTAACCCTTGTCAACCTTTATAACCCTTCAACCTTTATAAGGCCACGATTGTATCACTGTCCTCCGAGTGAACAGTACACTGTGTTAATCTCATCAATAGAGAACAGAGAAAGAGAATAGAGAACAGTGAAAGAGAATAGAGAACAGAGAAAGAGAATAGAGAACAGAGAAAGAGAATAGAGAACAGAGAAAGAGAATAGAGAACAGAGAAAGAGAATAGAGAACAGAGAAAGAGAATAGAGAACAGAGAAAGAGAATAGAGAATAGAGAACAGAGAAAGAGAATAGAGAAAGAATAGAGAAAGAGAAAAGAGAATAGAGAAATAAAGTTTCATCCATTTGAATCAGTCTCATCCATTTGAATCAGTCTCTCCGGGTTTTTGAAACAGTTCTCTACAATATACTACATCCCAGAACTGGTTGTTTAAGCCATCTTATCGGTTGAAGCATAATTCATCTAATTGATCTTGTCTTATCAAATATTTCCATATTTCGGTTCAATCCAAATTGACTACCCCAATCGGTTCCGTGATCCTACCCATTACTCCCACGTTTGATTCGTTCATAGTATCGATTTGAACTTCATTGCTCCATTGCTCCATTGCTCCATTGCTCCATTACTCATTATATTCATCGAGACTATTTCATCTCGTATAGTGAAGATTTGATTACCTCAACAATACTGTTATAAACGGTTGCTAAAAGTAATTGAATCAATTTAGGAAGAAATAAAACTTGATCTCGAATACTAAAGTGAAATTTCATTAACCAATTCATTTCCATTTTCATTTATTCCTTCTACTAAAAATGGTGGCTGATATCTCAAACTCTGATTTCGATATCAATATCTTAGAGAATGCTCTTAGTCATCCCAGTATCGAATTATCATTTCCTCTTCCTACCGATAAGAAGACTTATGTCGATTTAGATGCAAACCATCCAGATGTAACCTCCAGTTTTTCATTCATCAACAATTTCTTCCGTTACTTCACTTCAGTCAATTACGATAATATTTATCAAAATAATGAATATCGTTTCAGTATCAATAAATTCCATCCGTCATTTCAAAAGAAAATGATGGACTATATGGATGAAAAATTGGAACATTCTGATCAGAAATTGAATGATTTGGTTTATGGTTTAATTAATCAAGAATTTAACCTTAAATTGATCACAGCTGATCAATTTTATACTCGTTTTAATGAAGTAAAGGCATTCATTGTCAAGTACTACAAGAAAGAAAATGAGAAAAACTTACCAGCATTCAAATCTCTGGATACCATTAGAATTGCTTATGTCACTGTGATTAAAGTATTTGCTAAAATGTTTCCAGAAGGTATCTGGTGTAATAAAGGTGAATTTGAAGCAATGTACCAAAGATATATTCGTGATCCCAATGCCATTATCTTTTTACCAAATCATCAAAGTCATGTGGATTATATCATTATTCATTTACTTGCGGTACGTTTCCAATTTAGTACCCCTACTGTGATTGCTGGAGAGAATTTAAATGTTGCAGTATTTGGATCATGGTTGAAAAGTCTTGGTGCCATTTTCATTCCTCGTTCTATGAATGATTTATACACCGAACGGAACTTGAGTAATCTTATTGAATTCATGCTTATCAACAAAGTTCATACCGAAGTTTTTATTGAAGGTACTCGTTCTCGTGATGGGAAACTTTTATTACCCAAATATGGAATTCTTAAGACATTTGCTAAAGTTTTTCTTAAACAACGTTTAGAAGAAAATAACCCCGATTTTGATTTATCATTCCAACCAATGTCTATCACCTATGAACGGATCTATGAAACTGATGGATATTTGAAAGAATTGATTGGTCAAGATAAAAAGCAAGAAAGTTTCTTAAATATCATTAATAATGGATTGAAAAATTTGGTTGGTCCAGTTCTGGATAAAAATGACGTTGTTTATGATAGTAAAGGGTTCAGTGATAATTCCTCCAAAAATTTGAATGGTAAAATCTTCATCAAGTTGGGTAAAGCATTCATGATCTCCAGTTTCATCATAGAAGATTTTTCATCCAACCCCACCATCAATTTATCATCAAGTCTTCGGGAAAAATTATCACCATCTGCTGCAACCATTGAAGCCGCAGGAATTGCATCTAATGCCACAGCATCCATTTCACCCACATCTGCAGTTACTCGTCAAGGTAAAGGCCAAGGCAAATCCCGTGAAGATAATAGTGATACTCTTATTGATGAAGTCAATCTTAAGAAACTTGGATTCCAAGTTCTTCACGGTATCAACCACGTTTCGTTTCTTCCCGAAGCAGCATTGGTTGGAACTGCACTTCACATGTATTACTATTGTCATAATGTTAAAGAAATGGCAATTGAGGATTTACTCCCTATTTTGCGAATTGTGGTCGATACGTTGTATGATGCCAATGAACATCATGTATCGAATCAAACCCTTTTGAGAGGATTCCAGCAATATACCGATGCCGAATTAACCCAAGTTGTCAAGGACCAAATTGTACAATTTTTCAGGTTAATTGCGGTGAACCCCAAAACCAACCGAGTCAAGATCTATCGGTCGATTGAGTTGTTATATTTCAAGAACTTGACCATTCATCTGGTGATTCATATGTGTAAGGTTGCATTTATTATGTTGATGCTTGAGGATAGTCCGTTGAAACTGACATTTTTGGTGATCAACAAGCTTAATTATATTCTTACGGGATTTATGAAGAATGAATTTTTATTTGATTATAATTATAATAAGAACGAAGAATTAAGTACTATTTTGGATCGTATGGAACGTAAAGGTTACGTAACATACGTGGAAGATGGAGGTGATGGATTTTATCGGGTAGAAGATCGAAAATTCCTTCAATTATTTGGAAACCTTGTCCGTCCATTCTTGCAGCTGTATGTGAATCTCATCAGTAATTATTTTGCATTACTTGACGAAAAGCATCGTACCTTCAACACCGAGAAGAAAAAATACGACCACATTAAGACGTTTGACTTTGATGAACTTCGGTATCCTACCACCAAAACTCTCCTTAAATATATTATTGCCGCTAATCGAGAACTGAAAATCCCCGTGTCTACTGAATCGGTCAACAAGCAATATTTACTCAGTGATCTTTACTTCTTAAACAACTTACAATTGGTGGAGATCTTTAAGAATAAGGCAAAGACTAAAGCATTTGTTCGGGTGATTAATGCGCGCGACTTGCAAGTGGTGCAACAATTTTTACTGCTGCTTTTGTCCCCTCGAGCTGGCCGCATAGTGGAGGATGTACGTCATATTAATTATGTGATCGACATTTTGGACAAGAACTTTGATCGTGAAAGTGCAGAGGCCGGTGCTGCAGGCGAGACGGTGTTATCAGCAAAGCTTTAATCGGCTTTTGACATGGGCTGCAAACTATGCTTAGTTCAATTGCCGTGCGGCGAGCTGACGGGCTGACGGGCTGGCGGGCTGGTGGAGGTTTATCTAGTATAGACAATGTAACATAATATGGTTTTGAACTTTGTACCGATCGACATTATGGGCAGCTCATCTTGATTCTGGTGGTGACGTAGAGGGTAATAAGAGTCTGAACAGCGTGCTGCATACAAGCGTTCTACATATAACCGCCGATGACGCCAGTGTTACAGATCGAGCCCGATCTCACTTACGAAGGAGGTGCAGGTGAGGTCGGGACTAGGGCGAAGTGCAGCAGCTAACAGATCAAATGGGTGAGATAACGACTCACTGGCTAGCCTGCCCAGTCTATCCTTGCCAATCCAGCCTATCCTAACCAGCCATGCTCGTCCTAAAGCCCAACCAGTCGAGTCAGCCACCGCCACCAAAGCCGCCACCAAAACAGCCTCCTCTACAGCCTACAATCTTCGGCCGACACTTGTAGTGAATATCCACCGAGTCCGAGTCCTCTAAACTTCTGCATCGTCCACCACCATATCTGGTACCATATCCCGGTGGAGATCGTCCTCTATCTCACCAGGGATTTCCTCTGGTCGGTGCGGACCACTCCTTCCCCACAATATCAATACCTCTACCATCACATCTTTCCCCCACTACCATCACTTCCCCCACTACCATCACTTCCCCCACTACCACCACTCATTTACCGCAAGCATCAGATGCGTCATTACTTCTTACCATCTCCTCTCACTACCACCACCCCAAACCTGTCACAACCCCCAGTTTTTCAGGTTTCCAGTTTCCTATTTCCAGTCAGTTCCTTATCAATCCATATATTTTTAGCAATACTATTCTTAGTCTAACCCCTTCGCCTGTATCCGTTGTGCCCTCTATCAGTTGTCCCTAAACTACCAGTCCTTAGTACGAATTACCCTTTCTATCTCCGAATACCAGGCAGCCCTGGCACCTCTATGCACATGGCGATGGTTGGGATCCTTCTCCCCACCTATTCTTGCATCCCCTATTACCCCTATCTGTATGTCAATGGCACCAAACACACGACCCAATTTCTTTTTCACTGCGCCATGCGCCATGCGCCCTCCCATCATCGCAATACTTGCACTGCGCCAGTCACCGTCTGACACTTTCTCTGGTAACAAATATATACCTTGAATCTGCCACTCTAACGACGGTTTCGTTAATCTAACATCAGTTCAGTTCCGTTATCATCAACTTCGATTGTTTTCAATTCTAAATCATCAACAACAACTTAGCCGCACTATATTGTTTGTTTACTCTGGTTACTACTGTCAACACGGCCACGCCCTTTTTCTGCGCTCCTCAACTGCTCCCGACATTTGTTAGTGTTGATTCTTTTCTCACTTATTTCCTGGTCCTCGATTGCTGCAGACTTTGGCTTTATCTGACACTTAACGCTCTCTACATCAAGCCTGCCTGTCACCAGTCATTTCCCCTACTAGACCACCCATTCAAGGCCTCAGTCTTTTCGGCGTCTTCATCTCCCGTCTACCCCTAACTACTACAAAACATTAACCTCGGCATAATCAATCGACTTTACCCGTCCGCTCATCACTACTAAAAGTACTAAAAAGTACTCATCACTTCTATAACAACCGTCATAGCTTGGTCCTTGTCTTGTCTTGATTGGACCCGCTCTTGACCGTTAATAACTTGTTGAACACTAATTAACTTGTTGAACATTAATTAACTTGTTGATAATTGTTGATATTTGTTGATCTTATTGATCTTATTAAGCATCGTTCATATCTCACAATGAAGAAAGAACTCAAATACATTTTATGGGCACATTTGGCATTAATCTTTTACTTGGTTTACTGCACATTTGATCTCATCACCCTTCTCCATGATGATTCCTTTGGGGATGCCCTCCTTGATATGGAATTGAATCCAGCCGAAGGAACCCTTGAACAACCTCCAATAATCCCCAAAATCATCCATCAAACTTACAAAAGTAACCAGATCCCAGAAATCTGGAGACCAGGTCAACAAGCTTGTATCGACCTTCACCCAGACTACACATACATCTTGTGGACCGACGACATGGCCCGTGAGTTCATTGCCGAGCTGTACCCTTGGTTCTTGGAGACTTGGGATTCATACCCATATCCTATCCAAAGAGCCGACGCCATTAGGTACTTTGCTCTCGTCCATTACGGTGGTGTTTACATCGACTTGGACGACGGATGTGAACGTAAATTGGACCCCTTGTTGACGGTATCGGCTTTTGTTCGTAAAACCATACCAACTGGTATTTCTAACGATGTCATGGGGTCCGTGCCCAATCATCCTTTCTTCTTGAAGGTGTTGGACTCTCTTCAACAATATCAAAAGAATTGGTTGGTTCCATATATCACCATTATGTTCTCTACTGGACCGTTGTTTTTATCAGTCATTTGGAAACAATACAAGCGTTGGGGTGTTCCAGAAGCCGGTAAGGTTCGTATTCTCATGCCTGAAGACTACAAAACTCATCCTTACTCATTTTTTGCCATTGCCCCAGGCTCTTCATGGCACTTGGATGATGCCAAATTCATCAAGGGACTCGCTAATCATCTTATTCTTGCCGTTCTCGGCGGATTCTTGATTGCTGGTCTCATCTTTTACATTGAATACTTATTTTACTCATATGTATCATCAAATCATTTCAAGAAAATGTGCAAGAAGATCTCCAACGGAGTATATTATGTTGTTTGTGCTGTGATTCCTTTGGATTCCATTCCTTCTCGTCAAGTGAATGAAGAAGGGCTTTTCAGCTCTTTGAAGTACAAGTTGAATAAAAACATCAAAAGAAGAGCAAGAAAGGATTCTAATTTACCAGTTGAATTCGACATGCTTGAAAAACTCAATTCTGATGCTGACCAAGATGGCTTGCTCTCTTCACATACAGAATCCCCCATTCTCTCCGCTGGAGAACACGAATTTTATGACGAAGACGATACATTGGTCGGCGTTTCCGCATTGAAAGGTAACGACCACATGGTCTAATTGCATTTGGAGCCAATCCAGCTCCCCTCGGCACCATGCCTGTCTTTCTTTAAACGAGCCCCACCGATTCATTAGAGTCTAAAACGACTCACTTTGCATAGCAATCTACATGCTAACTCTTACAATCTTGAGCTTGGTTTACTCCCACCTGTTTATATCATTTTGTATATGTCAATCTAACGACCATCGAAATCTACTCCACTATTGTATGGTTAGTATTGAAAAGTTTGCTGACCATTTCATATGCAGCCGGGCTCGTAATTTTGGTGATATGTTCACAAACACGATTCACGAATCACGAATCATCAATAGTTTGTTTTGAAGTTTAACCAGCGATGCATGTGTTTGTGTACGCGCCAACAAGCATGACCGATACCGTGTTTCAGGGCTTAGGGTTTGCAGGCTTGCAGTGCTTGCAAGGCTGGTAAGGAATCTTCGGATCATATGGGGTTCTTCGGCTCCGAGCATTAGCAGGATTAGCAGAATTAGAAGGATTAGTAGAATTAGTAGAATTAGTGTGATTAATGTTAACACCGAGGTCACATGGTTACGGTTAGTTTTTATCTAACCTTACCTATCGGCACCCACCTTCAACAAATCCATGTGGTCCAACTTGTAACGTTTCTTCTCATCTTCACGTAATACATCACGCATTAAATCTGTCAAACGATCAACTTCGTTCATTCCTTTTAACCCCAATTCTACCAACAAACTTGCATCAATCGGAACCCCACCATTCTTACTCAATTGTATCAATTCTCTATTTTTATTCATGGTGATCACAAGTACACCATCGCGAACTTGTTCCTCTTTCTTGGTAGCATCCATAATCCATATCTCTTCAGTTTCTCCCTTTAAGATTTCTTCCTTTGAATGGGGAGTAAAGAATGAAACCGTCAAACAAACTGGAACATGCAATATACTCAATGGTACGGGTTGACGTTCATCCAAATCGTGAACAATGGGGACGTCATTTTCGATGGAAATGTCTGGTTTACGGAAATGTTGCAAAGCCAACATCACCGCAAAACTACCCACATCAATCAATCCTCCATCATGATTAAGATAGTTCAAATCGACTTGAAGTTTCCACACCTTGGATCCGGCAACGATACACAAGTTTTCTAAATCAACTGCATTAGAGCGTCTAATGGCCTTTTCAATCACTCTTCCGATCATGATTTCTTCATTGGTGGCCTTGTGATTTTCAAACTCTTGACTGGCCATAGAACTGATGTCACAGTTGATGATAAAGAGCCCTTCGAACGGACGATCTTCTCGAGGTTGTTCTATGGTTGCAGTTACTCTAACACTGACTTTGGTGGCTCCCCATGATACTTCTACGTATCCGAATTCAGTGGGAGAAATGTAAATTTCTGGCTGTCTTTGTTGATCGAACCTTCTAGAATCCTCACGGATTCCGTTCTTGAGTGATTCCACAAGGAAAACTCGCTCGTTATCACTAATCATTTGCTAATGTTTTTGAAGTGGAAAACTTCCTCATCGCAGTTAAGGTAAGATTCACCTGGGGGAAAAACCACATCATGTGACTGGTTTTGTGGATTCTACCATAATGTGAAACTCGCACCAAACTGTTAAAAATGGAGGCAACTTCATTAAACTTCAATTAACCCGCCACCATCATCATTATGAAAAATGTCATTAGGCGTAATGCCCAAAGAAGCTTCGGCTCGGTTGTGCGTGCTTCGGCTCCGAAATATAAGAATGTCAATGTGATTTCTGCTTCATTAACGAGACACTTTTCCACTCCTGGAGTGCCTCCTTCGTTGAACTTCTTTCAAAAGGAACAATTACCTACAAATACCGTTGTTCGGTTTGTACCACAACAAACAGCATGGATCGTGGAAAGAATGGGTAAGTTCCATAGAATATTGGAGCCGGGTTTGGCCATTTTGATTCCTGTGCTTGATAAGATTACCTACGTTCAGCTGCTTAAGGAAGAAGCCATTGAGATTCCTTCGCAAAATGCCATTACTTCCGATAACGTCAGCTTGGAACTTGATGGTATACTTTACATCAAGATCACTGATCCCTACAAAGCTAGTTACGGAGTGGAAAACTTCAAGTTTGCCATCAGTCAATTGGCTCAAACCACCATGAGATCGGAAATTGGTTCATTAACCTTGGATTTGTGTCTTAAAGAAAGACAATTGTTGAACCACAACATCAACAAGGTCATAAACGAGGCAGCCAAGGAAAACTGGGGTGTGGAATGTTTGAGATATGAAATCAAGGATATTCATCCTCCAAAGAACGTGTTGGAAGCCATGCATAGACAAGTTTCTGCTGAACGTTCCAAGAGAGCAGAAATTTTGGAATCTGAAGGTCAAAGACAATCTCGTATTAATGTCAGTGAAGGTGAAAAGCAATCCATTATTCTTGCTTCAGAGGCCAATAAGTTGGAACAAATCAACAGAGCACAAGGTGAAGCCGAATCTATTTTGTTAAAATCTGAAGCCACTGCTGAAGGTATCAGAAAAGTGGCCAAGGCTATCAAGGAAACTCCAGGTGGTGAAAATGCTGTTAGCTTACAAGTTGCTCAAGAATACATTAAGCAATTCGGTAACTTGGCTAAAGAAACTAATAGTATGATCATTCCATCTAATTTAGGAGATATTGGTAGTGTAATGGCTTCGGGGATGTCCATCTACAAAAACTTGAACAAATCATCTTCAAAAGACAATTAATCGTGGAACTCAATTAAAAAAGTATGCTGATAGGGTCAACCCCCGAGGTATTTATTTGAATGTATATATCAACAAGGAATCTATAATGTAAATGTCTGTTAAGCTTTCTTGAAAAACCCATCCAAGGCTCCTTTTCCGATAGCAACCTTTCTAGTAACTTTCTTTGTCACTGTCTTCTTTATCACCTTCTTTGCCTTTACACTGGTAGTCACCACTTCCTTCATGTTAGCTTCTACCACGGCAATCTTCTTTTTGTTTGACTCCACGGTTTCCATCCATGCAATGAGATCATCAAAATTGTAGTGATGGTATAGTTTGGTTTTGAAATCAGTCTCGAAATATGATCCACTAATGAAGTCAACGGCATTTTTCAAAGTCATCTGTGAAATCACTTGTTCTGGAATCACTGCATCTACTGTAGGATCAAGAATGTCTTGTTTGAAGAATTTGTATAATGCAAGACTCTCCTTTTTTTCATTGAAGTATTGGTTCAATTTATCTACCTTAGACTTGACGAATTCAATGGCTTTATCATGATTGAATTTATAGAAGGATTCTCCATTTTCATTTATGGATTCACATATCTGAACCAATGCTGTGGTATATGAATCGTTATTGATTGAACCCAGCCATTCACCACTGAATAACTGTTCGATTTGGTCGATGACATCTTCTAGGGTAATGAATCTTTTAGAGAATACTTCGTGATATTTGTTCATGATGGATATTAAGAGGTATGTCAAATTGAAAGGAGTACCAGTTAATACCAGGCTCGACAGAAGAATAAACCCATTCAGCTCCGTACCGTTCGACTCGGTTCCTTCCACTATGAAAGATTTCACAGCAGTTCCGTCCTTAAGTTTTGGAGTGGACGTTTTAAACTTTCCTTTGATTTCATTCAATTCATGTAGTTGACCATTCGAGATGAGCATGGATTTCACCGCCTCCAAGTTTTTTGAGTTAGGTACCTTCACTATGGTGTAGCTTCCTTCACCAGGTAATACTGCAACGCGAGATGATGCCGTTATGTTCATTATTGGACTGTGTTAGAAGGTATCAGTGGAGTTGCAGTAATCTTCTGTCGCGTCTATGTCCCAATATTGATACTTCTTAGTTATATGCAGGCTGTGATGATATGTAAAGGTGGGGCTAATGATTGGGGCTAATGATTTGGGTTATTAACCATTAACCATTAATGATAAATTAACGGTTTCACATATAGTAGGTGTAATAGCTAAAATCCAATTTTGTGAAACCATCACTCTTTAAATAGTAATTTGGAATCCGACATAATAACCATCCAACTCTAAGAAACATGCATTAATATCTCTACTACATTGGTGTATCAAGAAGGTATAGCACGTTACTTTAGATTTTGTTCATAATACTTTATTTTTTATTCACATAACTTTATAATTTATGACTCACTTTATCTTCTATATAAGTTTTCGTCTTGATTCTTATGTTCATTGTTACCTTATTGGTAGTAAATGACTTGTACTACATTTATAATAATTTGCTATCTTTGTCTACTTTACAGTTAACTAGTATATTTAAATGTTAAGTATGATTTTTGTTATTAAATATTAAAACCCCCTTTTTATCTAAAGCATAATTATCTAATAACAGATAAGTAATTTGGTTTTCATCTTTAAATTATTGAATGTGTCTTTGTATAGTTTAGTGTCCAAATTTGTCATATTATCTATGTATTTTATGTGAAATAATTATTGGCTCAAGTGTAGTCATTGGCTCAAGTGTAATTATTGACTCAAGTGTAATTATTGGTTTAAGGGTTATTTATTGGTTAAGTGTATTATTTAATGGTTTATGTGATAAACCACTCATCGAATGCTTAATAAATAGTGTCTATTGTTTCTAAATTGAGACCACCAAAGGTGATACTATTCTATTATAATAAAGAAATCTGTGGATTTCCATTTCCATCAATATAAATCTTCTTGAAGTCTTATGCTAATCCAACCAATGATCTGATTTCTTGACGAACAGCTCCTATGGAAGCTAAAATAATCATCACTGTTCCAAACAGGGCAAAACTAAGAGAGCTCATACTTGCAGCTCTTGGATCCTCGTTCAATAAATGTGCAGTAGCAATAGCACCACAGTTTATTCCTAACGACACACCTCTGGTGACATAATCACTCTTAGAAACCCTCAAAAGCTTGAAAACATAATCTCCTATCAAAACCCCACATATTCCACTCAATATAGTACATACAGCCATTAAAGAAACCGACCCTTCTAAATTATTAATGAGTGGGGTTCCTAATGCTAATGTCACAGATCTTCCAATAAATCCAATAGCTCTTTCAGGAGCGATTCCAATATGATAACAGATAATTGGGTAAAGGAAAAATGTTAATGCAATAGACACTAAAATTGGTGGTACCAAAACCCAAAAGTTTCTTATGAAATCTTTACGATGAGTGAACATCGGCAATGATAATGAAACAATCGATATATCCATCAACGAAGATAAAACATCACCACATCCGGGCCATTTAGGAGTGGAAGTATGATCATCGGCGGGGATTTTGTGCTCATTGCCATTATTGAGTAAAACTTGATTGTTAAAAAGGTTCAAATAATTCTTACCAGTTTTGTAAAATTTCAAATCATCCAAAAATCCTTTTGGACTGCCTGAATGAAAGATTAGTGATCCAATGAAGCAAACAAAAAGAATTTCTGCTGTCAGAATCAAAATTGGGTGAGCAAACTTCTTGGTGGTTGGCCATCTTTGAGGAATTAATAATGCTGCATAGTATGAAATTATCGTTAATCCAAGATGGTAAGGCAAAAATGTATGGATAGATTTGATATAATAAAACGGAATTGAAATTAGAAATAATAATGTGTATAACAACCAATCAATGTAATTGGTAATAAATATTATAATCTTCTGTTCTTCTGGGCTATCAGCTTCAGCTTCATGATCTAGTTGAGAAGTTTCTGTTGATGTTTGCAGAGGTGAAGGACTTGGAGAAGTTGATTCACTGTGAAGATTTGGAGTTATTGGTGAAGGAGGAGTCACTGGTGGAGAAATGGGGTATTTGTGATGAATAGGAGCAGGCTTGGCCAAAGTTGGTTTTGGGATCTCTTCTGTATTAAAAGGATTTTCGTTAATTGAAAAAGTTCTAGCTTTTGGTCGGTGATTCAGCCTTATTGAAGGCATATCAATGGTAGTGATATCATCACGCATGGTGGTGAAACCACCCGTGGTTTCAGTTTCACTGGAGGATTTTGACCGAAGGGTCAGAAGCTCTATATCTTGCTTATGAGAATCTTCTGGAGTGAACAAATTCAATCTTATTAACATCCATTTCAATGCCAAAATGAAGTAGACATCAATAAGCATCAAAACTATCCAACCTATGGAGAAAACAGCGGCAATTTTGGCGCATTCCACGAAAGTTATATGATTTGATAACGGAAGAATGATGAATGAAGGAATAAAGAAAACATTAATCCATTTCAAAGAAAAATTCATCGATGGTTTGATAATTCTCATATAATGATCCAAAGTCCAACTTGCCCACCTAGAATATTTTCCTGCTCCTCCATGATTGGATGCAATGGCATTAACAACACAAAGAAAGATCAAGTTGATTAACATTCCAAGCACAGAACTGGGGAATTTGATTTTGATGGCATTTGTCAAGAGTTGATTAAGTCCATACAATATGGTGAATAGGATGATGATTCCAATGGGGATCAAGCAATATGAATTGAAAAGATGATCGCGGGAATACCAGATTCCTCTACCGATACCCCGAAGAATAATCTGATTATTCATATTTGTGAATTGTGGCCAGTAAATGAAGTTGATTGTGACCGGTAGATGATGTTGATTGTGACCAATCTCGGTGGATGTTCTATAGTGGTTGACTCAAGTGTCTATATGTTGACAAAGTAAAGGTGGGAAGAACCTTAATGGTTACAACTTGATTAATAAATAATAAATAAGTCTTAGGCTGGGCCTAGAAGAAAAGTTTGAAGTACAATTGTAATTGCATTGACTGGGAGATGGGGGATGGAAGAGGTAGGGAGTCAGCCGTTATCAGTAATGATCCGGAGAAAAGGAGCGCGCATGATAATGGAACTGCACCGAGGGAGGAGGGGGAGGTTATACATTTGGGGTCAGGTGACCGGATATCCAATACCCAAACTGATGTAGTGATTACTGATGTAGTGATGTATTGATTCTTGATGTATATAAGTTTATTTTATGTTTCCAGAAGACTCCTTAAACGGCACCGGCCCCGGAGACCTCGGCGGCCTCAATGACCTCTCTGAATTCTTCCTTTGCGTATCTCAATCCACAATATCCGCAAGTGTTGGCCTTGGCTTGGTCCAAGTTGATGTACACCTTAGGGTGTCCTTGTAAAGTGCTACCTCTATTTCCGTCACAAACAGCAATGTTACCTTCTTCATGTGACAAGAATCTGACGGGCTCCTTGGCAATTAAGTCGATGGCAGCATATGGTCTAGGTTGTAACTCCAAGTCTCTTTGGACGAATCTGGCGGGGTTTTGTGAAATGGCATCCAATCTGGTTTGTTGTGTGTTGGACCATGGCTCGGCTCTATTTGGGGCCTGGTTGGCAGCTTGGTTATGCTTTAACTCTTCCTTGGATAATCCGGTGGAGGTGGTTTTCACGGCCACTGAGGATTGGAAACGCACCCATGCGACTCTGGAAATTCTGGCTGGCTTGCAGCTTATTCTGATGCTTGACAACATTATGCAGACTATGAAATATGGATGCTGGTGCTAAGAACCGAATCTGCTGGACTGAGGTTGTGTTGGTGGGTAATCGGAAAATTCTCACTTCGCGATTGGATAGCGTCAGTTACGTAAGCATAGGATACTCAGTGTTTCCACTAGGATATTTTGCCAGGAGCGGGGTGGTTACCCGGACATCACACCATGAGAATGTTTCATCATCCTAGACACTAACCAAGTTGAAACTACAGTAAATATCAGCGAATAGTATTAATGGTAGACCAAGAAACAGTAGACAAAATTTGAACTAACATAGAGAATAGAAAAGAATTGGAGCCATGGTGGAGGGTGTAAGGAAGGATAATGAATTGTTTACAAAACAACACATCTCTTCTTCTTTTCCTTCCTTTCCTTAGTCTTCAAGGAGGCTCTAGTAGCAGCTTCAAACACTTCTCTGACACCTTGGCCGGTTCTGGCAGAACATTCCAAGTAGTCGAATGCACCGATCTTTTGAGCAACAGCTTGACCTTCAGAGGTAGAGACTGGTTGTTGTTGTTGTTGTCTCAATTGTTCAATAGTAGCACCGTCGTTTCTCAAATCAGACTTGCAACCAACCAAGATGATTGGAACACCTTGACAGAAATGTAACACTTCGGAAATCCATTTTTCCAAGACGTTATCTAAGGAATCAGGAGAATCCACAGAGAAACAGATCAAGATAACGTTGGAGTCTGGGTAAGATAATGGTCTCAATCTATCGTAATCTTCTTGACCAGCAGTATCCCATAATGCCAATTCAACCTTTCTTCCGTCAACTTCGACATCAGCCACGTAGTTTTCGAACACAGTTGGAACGTAAACTTCTGGGAAAGTACCCTTAGAGAATACAATCAACAAACATGTCTTACCACAAGCACCGTCACCGACAATGACTAACTTTCTACGGATTTCAGCTGGAGGAGGAACCATTTTCGATGCAATAAATTGAATGCAGAATCAAACTTCCTAAATGTTAGTAATGTGTGAGATTTTCACAGTGAAAAGGCGGTGAAATTGCCTAGGAGATAAGGGAGTTTCAACAAGGTATTTTCAGGAGAAATCCATTCCAGATCCACTTCATGCAAGGATCAGACTATTTGATGAATTCGTTGTACATCGCAAGTACCCCCTTTCGGTGAGACTTCGACTATCTCCCCTGCGCTCGACAGAAAAATAAACAACCAAAATCATCCTGTGAAAGGCAACGCTAAGTACGATGTAGATCCATGATAAGACAAGGTAAATGGATATGGAAGTACCGGAACATGATGTTATTGGTAGATGGGCAACCCACTGAAGAATTTGATAAAAGGGCAGATCAACCGTAAAAGGAGGGAGTGCGGGCATGTGTTGTGACACCACCACGACAAACTAGGGCAACAAAGCCAAATCAACCAACGAACGAGGTTCCAGTGTTTAGTGAGTTGTTTGGATTCCAGACAATGGAAGCTAGAATCCACATCATTTCATTCGAATCAAATACTTACCCACCAATCGATCCAAGATCAGAACTTCACAACATTTGAACAAACATCAAAACATCACCCTAGCCGAGGGATTCCATGGCTGATTTGGTGGCGAAACTTTTCCTTCCTTATACAAAATGAATCAATCAACGCTCCGGTGGGCTGGAGGTCTCCACAAACCCCACAAACCTTTTCACTGACAAGTTGCATACATACTATATTCCTAGCAACAGATGTTGATAAAAAGAAGAGTGTAGGAAAGAGGATTTTTTTGGCGTGTAGGTAAGCCGCAGTATTGAAAACAATGATATTAGCGGTGCGACGCCGCAGGCGTGTCCATGCCTAGTAAGGGGCGGTGGAGCGCGGTGGAGCGGTGAGAATGGTGCAGTAGTTTGATGAATGGAGATCAATAATCGACACTAATAATTAAGGGGGAAGGCCTAGAAGAGTATATGAAGTTCTAAATAGGTTGATATTGGTTGTGGAAATTTTTTGGGAGAATCAGGGAATTTTAGCGATGATTAGTGACTTAATTGATGGAGATTGACAACCTGCTTTGTCATGCAATGAGGGTTCTACCACCAAAACTGCCTTCAGTGCGGAAGCAACTACGACAGCCAGTGCGACAGCCAGTGCGACAAATGCGACAAATGCGACAGCTCTCGGTACCTTCTGACGGTCTGCCCGCAGTGATGGGCCACCTCGTCCCACGACATCGATGGCTCGCACGAGTGGACCAATGGGCGGAACCCATCCCCTGGTCCTAGTCCTGGTCCTGGTCCTAGTCCTGGTCCAGGGTCTAATATTGTCAGCACCCCAACCACCTCCAACCACTGTTAGACTAGAAGGTGGCAGCCGTAAATGATTCTATTTATAGCGAACGGCTTATAGTACCAGTACCAGCATCTTACATGGCACCGGAGCCACCCCGGGATAATAAAGTCCCAGCTTAGAGAGCAGCTGCGCTGGTCCCAATAGCACTAATCGAATCACCGTCGTAGTTGTCGTGACGTGGTGGGCTGTGCTGCTTGGAACCGGTTCGGAGCTCGTGATGGCTTCTATTACATATAATTGTGTAGGTTGATTGTGATGGTGAAAATTTAGTGCGACAAGAAACTGGTGAACCACCAATTGTATTTGGTGGAGTCTGGTTAGTAGTTGGTGTGCTGGTCTAACAAGCCGAGGTTCGGTCTACATTGTTATGGAGATGGTGATAGGCTAATTATAGACAATTGGATCAATAGCATGGATTTAGCTAAACTTAGTAGAGCCATGCCTCATATGATGGCTGGTGAAATGTTGGTGATATGTAGGTGAAATTTTGGTGAAATTTTGGTGTAATTTTGGTGTCCCTTCTCTGATGTTCCTGGAATTGGTCCCCTGTTGGACTTTACCAAGTAACATATCTCCGTAGTGAATTTGACGTTTTACCATACTTTCCGGACGTTCCTCGGGATTCAGGTTGGTGGGCCCGTTCCCGGTCCGGTCCTGATCCTGGCAATCCTGGTCCGGTGTTGGTTACCAATATGAGCAATCAGTTTAGAAATGGTGCTGAAAAATCACTCAAATCCCAACTAATCTCATCAAATAACCACAGTTGTATTCGCCCTGGTTCTATTGCATTGCATTGCATTGCATAGTAAACTAGCCTTAGGGCTTGGTAATGGGTGTAAAATCATTTGTGGATAGTTTTCCCTTGAGTGGTTATTATTAGATCAATAATCCCATTAAGAGGGACATTTATTATCAAAGTATATGGCCTAATTTAACCTTGTTAACCTTTATTTACATTGTTTACCTTCTTAAACCTTGTGCATTGGTAAAACAACCCTTATTACAATCACCAGTAGTAGTGCCATTTTCTAAGAATAGTACACTAAATCGAAAAAGAGTCCATTTGCTATTATACTATTAGCTTCTGGAGTTACTATAACTTAAGCGCATCATTCCTTAATTGGTTTAGAATCTACCGCAATTTACAAGTTCAACCTTTAGATCATCCATTTGGAATTAACCTTTATGAATCTATAACGTTTATTCATTATTCAGAGAGAGCAGAATATCGGGGCTTCAGTCAAAACAGTTCATGAACTTTGAAGTGGATACCATGGACTTTAAAAGTGAAAGTTTATTCACCTGCGACCATGTAAATTATGGTGTCGTTCCAGAGGCATTTTCATCTTGTTTGGAATGTTCCTCTCTAGCTCTTTTTCTGCCTCTTCTTCTGCCTTTTCTTCTGCCTCATCTGCCTTTTCTTCTGATTTCTATTGGTTTGTGTTTGTATCGCTTCCTTCCTCTTTTACTTCCTTTTCTTCCTTATCTGCTTCTACTTCTTCTTCTACGCCGTCTCCTCTTACAATTTTTCCCTTCACTTTACGTGGAGGTAACACTTCATCAAATGCTTTTCCCCAATCCTTGTTATGCTCATACCACTTGCACAATAATTCATACACATGAGAGGTGGCCAAAACATGTCTACCATTCATCTCAATGTACTTCCCAATAGGTAATCTTGCAACCTTCAATCCCAATTCCTTAGCCTTGTTTAAGCAAAGGCTCTTGTGTCTGTTCTTGTCGACAATACCTCCGATGATGTATGTATATCCGGGTTCAAGATCCACAATCTCCTCCTCAGTATCAGCAGTCAAGTAAATGTGCTTGGATAAGTCTTCAGGAAGGTTTGCCTTGAGACTGTCACCTTGAACAAAATTGATGTTTTGCCAATTCTCATAATGAGAAAGTGCTCCATCAAATCTTTCCTTTAAACGCTTGTTGAATGGGGTTATGGTGAGCCCAACAAAATAATCTGAGCGCTTTTGAGTAGAGTATGCTCTGGTGATTTGGTTTGACAAAGATACCACTTCTTTTTGAGTCATGTAGTCGTCGAATTCACAATCCATAATCACATTAACATCAGTAGGAATTTGAGTTTCTGGGACTTTTCTCTTTGGAACAGCTTCTCCGGATTCCTTCTTTCTTTTAGCGGCAGCTTTCTTCTTCTCTTTCTTGATCTTACGATATTCCGTCTTGGATTCTTCCCACTGCTGTTGCTTAAGTTGACGTTTCCATTCGCTCTTGGAGATTCCTTCAGGCACCTCCATCTTTGATTTCTTTCTTCTGGCCTCCTCGATCTCCTCGGCACTTGGAGGTGGTCTCTTGGCCTTTCTGGCCCTTACACCTTCACCAGCTTGTTCACTCATGTTGAGGTGTATGATTCAACTAACAAATTTTAGATGTGATGCTGGTACGTGCATAGCTCAATTCTCTCGTTTTTACAGTTCCCAAATATTACCAACAACCACCTTGGTCCCTGTACCAATAGGTTGAAATGCTATTGTTTTGGTGTTGGAATCGAGAGCACTTGGTAGTTCAGGCAGCATAGATTACGCTTGAGTTGTGATTGTGTTAAAAGCTCAAATTTTCATAGAGAAACCATGAAAATTGTATAGTGTAAATTCTAATTAATTTCTATGAATATCCAGTATTTAATATGATTGAAGTTCTAGTTGGTTGAAGTTCTGCTTTTGGTTGAAATTATAGTTTTGGTTAAAGTTCTGGTTATACCTGCTAAACCTTGTTAACCACTTGTCTTCCATTACACCATACTCTGACACAATTACGATCATCACCGGTGAATACCCATTTGCCTAATAAATCAAGCATTTTGGAGGTTCTTTCATCTTTGCTATCTGATATCGTAGGAGCCTGCCAGTAAAATACATCAGTTACGGAACCTTTGCAGCTTAAGTCAATTAATTGCATGTCGAATTTCTTTCCAATTTCAACTGAACCAATGGTATTCTGTAATCCCACGGCGACTGCTCCACCTTGGGTTGCCATATACAAAGCATCACTCAAGGTAAGACGATTGATGGGCTGGTTGGTCTTCATAGCGTAATGATGACTGACCAAAATACTATGTTTCATGATATTTAAAATGCTCAGATCAAATCCACCACTCACATCACTACCCAAAGATACGTTGATCTTATCCTTGTGGAGATACTCTTGAACCGGAGCTTCACCACTGGAAATAAATGTATTGGAGGTGGGACAATGACTAATAGAACAGTTTTTTTGCTTGATGAGCTTTCTTTCACTTTCTGATAAATGGATTGCGTGTGCCAATATTGTCGATTGTCCCAAAAGGTTGTGTTGATCGTAAACATCGGCATAACTAGAGAATTCGGGGAAAAGTTCACTAACAAGTTCAATTTCTTTCTCATTTTCGCTGATATGGGTTTGAATTGGTAGGTTTTTTGAGATACTCAACTCTCCTAAATACTTCAAGAGCTCTCGAGAACAAACTGGGGCAAACCTGGGTGTAATTATTGGCTTGACTAACGTTTCACCCTCGGGATTGACGTTATCAATGTGAGAAATAATGCTTTGCATCAGCAGCACGGCAGTGTCGTAATCTTCTTGATACTCTGGATAGGGTTCGTTATGGTCCATACACACTTTCCCCACGAAACCTCTCTGTCCAACTTCAAGCAAGAGATCAGCAAACATCTTGGAGCTTTCGGGATCAACTGTAGTGAAGTAAGAAGCACATGTGGTACCAGACCCAATGGTCTTGTTGATGATCTTGGTATAAATCCCCTTAGCAAACTCGAGGTCGGTGAACTTGTTCTCTAAAGGAAAGGTGTACTTGGTTAGCCAATCCAACAAGGGAACCCCCAAACCAATTCCCACGTTGGGGAATTGGGATGCATGGATATGAGTGTCAACAAAGCCAGGAACGATGAACTTAGCTGGATCCTTGCTGAAATCGACAATGTCGATGATGCTGCAGTTGTGTTGGAGAGTGTATGTGTTCTTAAAGTGGGTCAATGGTGATAAGGAGTCTGTGTAGTTGGGATGGATATAGTCGATTTGACCCATGGAGTTTACACCCACCAAAGTGTCAAACAAGATTTCAACCTCGGCCAACTTGGGGGTATGAACAAACGTTCCATAGTACAAGGTGTATGACACGGTAGAGGAAGCCTTAGGAAGCATGGCGGCTTTGTTTAGCGTCAGATGAGGATGAATATAGGTGGTTCTGGGAGGGGAGCAATCAACAGCACAGACAATTAATGTCAAATATCAATTCACTGCAGAATAGCCAGAAATGGGGACTTAAGCAAGAAAGTACCGTAATCAACTAAAGAGGTTGTGCCTACGTTGTTTCCTAGTGGATCTCCAGTCCTTTTTATGTTGGTACCCGATCCATTCAGGTCGGGTATGCCGCGGATGCTCCGAAAAGTTGATTTGGCACCCACCAAATATTCGGATATTTCCACGCTCTTCTATTGAGACATTGCTACACCAACCAATGGCTCTGTAAGATCCCAGGTAATAACCAGGAACAATAGGCCGATTGTTGTGAGATTTTCAAGATAATACAGAAGCCTTTTGAGCTTCATTTAGACACATTTGAGCCGTAAATCTTTGCATCTTTGATCTTTGATCTTTGAAACTTGCACGTTTGGAGGATCGTGAGATGGTTGCAACTTGATTAGAATCTGGAAGAAAAGAAAAGAACACGGAAGAGGAAAGAGGAAAAGACACAGGAAGAATCAAGTAATAGGGAAAATAAAGAGGAAGAAGTTCATTCTAATAAAGTTCGTGAGGTAAGATCGAGTACAGGTAACGACAGTTTCATCACACAGAATGTGTGTGAGTTTTGCAGGTTTAGTGTTATGGTTGATGGATATTGGAGAGAAGAGGGGTGTCGATCTAGCCATCTATTGTAATGAAGATCCTATTGCTAGGTCAATTGTATGGGGAGATCATGACCTCATGGTGTGGAACTATATAAGTACTATCCTGAAAGAAGGTAGACCAACCTAAGAGTATTTAGAACATCAAGGTCTTTGGGTTGGGTTCAAAAGGTTAATGGCTTGATGGCTTAATAGCATGATGGCTTCATAGCATGATGACTTAATAGCATGATGACTTAATAGCTTGATGACTTAATAGCTTGATGACTTGGGCCAACCTTAGGGTTCAAGGTTTCTAGAAGAACTGAGAACTGATGATCGAAGTAAGCAAAACACATTCTATCTGTCACTTAAAGCAGCTCTCTGACATTAAATTGATCCTTCGGAAGATCTGCCAACTTTTGGCCTATTCGACCATTTAACAATAAATTGATCCTTCAGAAGTTCACCAGACATCGAACTCACCCTACATAAACGTTTCTTTGAGAATAAGGTCAGTAATAAAGATGGATTGGTTTCGTATTGATTGAGAACCTTATGAATTTCGAATTATAACCCATGATTAATCCACTAAATCGTCGTCAGTTCAATTAACTTATTGTCAATACGTGAAACTCTACAAATGTTCGAAAAAAGGGTCTAAATTCCAGTGAAGGACTATTTAGCCACATAGATTAAGGTATCAAAAGAAATAGTAGAAGCATAAAATGACTTCACTGTCTTGTAACTTTTTAATTGATGAATGAAAATGAACAGACTTGCTTACAACAAAGCGAAAACACCGGCCAAAGCAGCACCGAAAGACATACCATATTGAGCAGCATCATTACTGTGACTGGAAACGGAAGCAACGGAGGATGGAGCAGCAGAGCTGGAACCAGCAGATGGAGCAGCACTAGAGTGAGGAGCACTAGAGTGAGCGGCAGAGCTGGATGGAGCAGAGCTGGATGGAGCAGCACTGGAGTGAGCAGCAGAGCTGGATGGAGCAGCAGAAGAGCTAGATGGAGCAGCAGAGCTGGAGTGGGCAACAGAGCTGGAAGCAGAAGCGGAGGCAGAAGCTGAGCTAGAGGCAGAAGCTGAAGCTGAGGCTGAGCTAGAGGCAGAAGCTGAGGCACTGGAGATCACACTGGCGTGACCCTTACAAGAGTCCTTGAAAGAGTCCCAAGCAGCGTCAACATCCTTAGAAGCACAAGCGGATTCCAAACACTTTTGGATTTCGCTGGATTCGGTGGAACAGATACAGTCCAAGTCGTTCAAACCAGAACACTTGGAGTTCTTCTCAACCTTGGAAACACAAGCCAACAAACATGCTGGTGGAGCAGCCACAACGGAGTGGACGGAAGCAGCCAAAGCAACGATGGTAGAGATCTTAATAGTGGCAACCATTTTAATAACGAAGGACAGTGATATGAAGAACAAACAACTATTAGCACCAAGGAATTTCCATACCAACACACCTTGCGACATTGGTAACGGCACGGTAGGTTGCTAAAGTTAACTGGGTAGTATTATTAGAAGTGTAAACAGTTAAATGCCGCGACATTATTGCCCGTCTAGGCCAGGGGTCTAGGCGGCCACAACTGCACCTTCCATTTTCGGAACAAGGGAATTTGCCACATTGGGTTAGATGCAACTTCAAAACCTAATTTGTGATTTCATCAGATGCCCACGGTAAACCAAATCTGCTTCAAATTTATCTAATTTGACTTTAAACACTGCCACAACATCGAATTTCAAATCTCCATTAATGGCTTTTCTCAAAAGATCCATACCAACTCCATCCGCGATTTTCACCGGGATTCGAGGAGTTTGGTAAACTCCAGGTGGTACTTGTAGCAATTCAGCATGTGTTAGATGCCCCAATACGCGGTCTTCACTAGTGGCTTCGGCTTGGTATAAATCAACTGATATCTCGGCATTAGATAATGGATTGAATAATTTGAGTTGCACTTCTGAGCTGAAAACGTGAATAACTGCCTCCACTAAAAATGGACTTGGGTGGTATTGCCTCTCGGTGCTGTTGGTAGTGGCTATGAATTCCAAAAAATCAGTATCTTCGTCACTAACTTTCAAGATTTGGGACACTTCCTCTTTAAAGTCTTTCTTTATGATATCTTTCTGCTTAATTTCTTCTTGTTTCGTACCGTCTTTCTTATTACCATCATTCTCTGTATATTTGAAAGTGGAATGTGATGATTCGGCTGGATTCGACATATCAAACCCAACACTAGGAATGCTTACATTGTCAATGACAATTTCTTGCAAGACATTGCTGAGGGGGATATTTTTGGTAGTAATGTTCCATGCCTTAACTGTAAGATCCTCATATCCTGATATGTAATTGCTTATAAGTAATTCAAGGCGGATCTTTTCATTCACTTCACATGCAAACAATTCTATTTCAGCTGTTGCATTGAATCTTTGGTTCCCTGGGATGTAAATATCATGAAATCTCACATAGGCAAATGATGTCTTTTTATGTTGCAACTCGACACTAAGGATTTCGTTAGGTAAGTCAAGAGAGAAATTGGATGGATTTGTTATTTCTAAATCGCACAACATGGTGATTCTGTCAGTTTGAGAATCAATATAAAGCATATTTTGCATGGTTATATTCATTTGCTTGATGAAACCATCTATTGGCAATTCATCGTCATCTTCTGTGTTATTATTATCATCTCCTTCATTTCCTGAATCTTCACCAATCGATGCTTCAAATGCTTTTCTCATATCAATGAATAACTCTGAGTTCCTAGACAAACTCAAATTATTTAATCTGAGCCCGTTAAATTCTGAAGTAAAGATTTTCAGCTTGAAATCCAATTCATTAATCTCCACATCAACATAAAAGTCGTCAAATGAGATTTCGAAACCATCTTCGATGAAATTGTTGATAATCTTACCAGCAGCAGTATTGTTCAAAATCTCAACATCGGTACTTCCCAAAACGATATCCAATTCAAGTTTGTCTTCACTTTGTAGTACATTCAAATGATTATAGCTCAGTGAAGTACCAATAATGATATCCTGGTACATCAGATCCTTAATAACAAATTTGGAATTGAATTTGGAAATTGAGAAATCGAGACCAATAGGATAGTCCACGTCCATGGTGACGTTGGATTTAAATAATACTTCAAGATTTGAATCCTTTTTGGAGATCATTTGATCATAGTAAGGTATCTCAAATTCTACTGACTTAATCTTTAGTTCATTCATCTTAAATTTCTCTGTTGGTAATATGAGATTGACCTCATACTCTAAATTGGTAAGAACTTCATAAAGCCATTCCGGTAAATCACCCTCTTGAGTTTTGGAACCTCTTAAAACAAATTGAATGGGCTCTTCAGCCAAGTACAGTTGTAAAACCTTGTTTAATGGACTATCTGTGCCATCAGAACATGGATAAGTTAGTCTATGATCAACCCTATCGATGACACCATGTACATCAACGGATATATTTTCCTCTGGTTGTACAATGAATGGTTTACTTTTCCACTGACCAAATTCTACCAAATCATTGGAGCAATCATTCAAAAGAACATCCCAATTGATATTGGTGATACTCAAATCCAAAGGCAAGTCTTCATCCAATTGTACCGTTGCGTCGATATTGATTACTGAACCTGCTGAAAGAATCTCAAATCTTTTCACACTAATTGGTGGTGCAAGTAAATATTTTGGGAAACTATATTTCTGGAATACATTGATTTCATCGGTATTAAAATTGAAGAATTTGGATTGAATGTCAGATTGAAGAACGCCTTGAATATCAAAATCAATAGTATCACCTTGTTCGTCTCTAAGTTTCTTAAACAAATGACTTAATTTGCGAGCGTCCTCTTTTACAATAGAAATCTTGCTCACAACATCAATATCAGTTGATCTGTCATTGATAATATCGACTGTCAAAGGAGGAGGATAAAAATCAATCAAATGTAACGGAGCAATGTCTAAGGATGAAGGCTTTGCATAGATTTTAACTTGGTGATTGGGAATAACTGTTAATGCGCCAATGAGAAATCCTCCAACTTTGAGAACATTTCTGTATAAAAAATTAGTAACATTATTATAGTTGACATAAACAGAACCGGTGATATGAGAATCCATACCATTATCGGTGATATTCAAAATGGAAATACCTTCCAAGTTGACTTCTATTGCTTGAGCCACTAAACTGTCAATATTTTTCACTGTAAAGTACACCACGATAATAAGAAGTATTATCAACAGGAGAATATAATGTATTGCCTTTGGAGATTTTGGGCTCAAATATGAGTAAATACCTTGCAAAGAAAGTAGGAACGACCACATTAAGCCTGGTGACACGGATACCAGCTCCTCATGTACCTGGGAAGTTGCTCTTAATAATGGTTCAAGCTCTTCTATGATTTCTTCTGCGATCTGTGAATCTCGAGCTAAAGTATTATGATGTTCAGTATGACTGTTGCTTTCGGCTCTATTTTGTTGTTGGTCCAAATCTTTAGGCACTTCTGTCAGATCAAGAGGGTCAATTGCTTCCAAATCCCGACTGGGCTTTGGCAGAATGTCAGAAGGGGATGGTTGTTTCTTTAACTGGTCCGCTCCATTCTCGGTGGTATTGGCATTTAGGGCGGGCTGTGGTTCTGAATCATCGTCGGTTATTCTCACAGTGACATCCACTGGTGAAACAGCAGCAGTTTGCTCCTCATTGACTCCCAAGAGAAGGGGGACTTCTTCATCCACCAGCGACCGTAATTTGGAACTGTCAACCGATGTTTTCCTAGAATTATTGGGCTTTCGCTTGGAGCTATTGGGATCCTTATCGCTGCTCCTTCTCCTGAAGCTCAAACTTCTTTTTGGTTTATCTGGGGTTTGAGAGTCGGTGTCGGAACCACGTTCTGAGGCAGAGCTAGAGGATAACTTCTGTTTGGCTTTCTTGTATATTTTAGACATTATTGGAGGGTATAACGAACTGGTTCAACTTTAAAACTCCAGCAGGGATCGAATATGATGGTTTTTTTTATGTTGACACCAAGATTGTAATTATGTATTGTTATCGCAATTGATGATGAATAGATAAAACAGGCTAAGGGGATAATGAAGTCGCACTGGGGAAACTGATAAGGCTTGAACCACGTTGGCTAATAGTAATAGTGAATATTGGAATTCTGGTCCGGTTATGATCGTAGTGGTTACCGTTGGTTGGTTGGTTTGGAAAGGTTGTTACTGGTGATGTAGGGGAGATAAATTGGGTCCTCGACAATAGCTGATCATTCCCTTAGATATTGCGCAGAGGTCGTGAGGGTCCCATTATGCAGAAGATGGGGTAGTATAGATTGTGTAGATTTGGAGCCATGAGCCATGAGACCCACTTGATAACTTTCGGGGTGATAACTTTTTAACTGTTGAAATACAATTATAAACCAAAGTCATATTTTCCCAAATTATATTGACATGTTATTTGGGTTCATATAGTTGGTAGTGCTGATTGGTTAATAGTTGGTTTGAGGGACGCTTGAGATCTCGTTGCATAAGCATCATGCGCAATACATTTAGTGAGACAACTAGACACCTCTGAGAGTAGATGATTCAAAGGAGATATAGTATATATAAATACATAATTATTATTGCTTGCTTTGTGATTTCGTTCTCTTCAAAAAGATCGATTTGATGGTTTTTGGTAGATTTAATTAGCATTGAAAGGAAGTATATTTAACCTAAATGGAGAAGTTAGTTATTTTCTTTGAGTTTTTCTAATTTTTATGAAATTTGTGAAATTTCAGTATATTTTCACATTTAAAATTATCATATGTTTCACCCCAACATTACTTTAATTGCTAGATTTATCCAAGTTCTTTAACCTTTTTATTCAGATATTTAAACCATATTCACAAGCTGTAAAATTGTCCGGAGTTCAAATATTCGGAGTACAATGCACAATTTGCAGTTAAAGCCTATTTGGTGAACATGCTGAAATCTCCTTTCTTTTGTGAATTGAAAATTCATAGATTATTATTAGTGTCTAATCTTTCATAAAATTGAACTAATTAGAAACCTCAGAATTGAATCCTGGGCTTCTCCTCTGCGAATCTGATATAAACATACTAACTTTCTCATCGCTTATATGCAGTATGCAATACTCACTCTCATATCCTCTTACCGCGTACGCGTGTGAACGCATTAACCTCATCAACACAACAACATTCCTTCTCAACATCATCCAAATGCCCACTAATTACTACGATCTTGATGATATACTATCAGACGGAGAAAAGGTCCCGTGCAGGTTCAATATGACGGTTCCTGGACTTGGATACCTTGAGGGAAACCCCGGGAAACCCATCCAAAAAGATACCAAAATCGAGCTTCCTTTGTGGCTTGCAGAAGTTCTAGCAGTGTGTGCTATTCTGGACGAATCACAAGAAAGTTTTATTGACTTGTCAGAACCTGATTTCATCAACTCCAAGGTGCTCAACGCCATCAAAACCAATCCAAAAACAGTTGATTTAAGAAAGTTATTAAGGAATTATTACAAGTTGGTAGAAAAATGGGGTAGCTTTTTTAATGAGCCCAAGTTAATTGAAATTGTCATGAATATGTTAAAGGAGCGGGCATTCGAAGTAAGTAACTTCGCTGGAAACACCCACAAGCTGATGAATAATGATTTCTTGTACAGTTTGGATGAATTCGAAAAGCATTTGTTTAAGGTAACTTCTGAAAGTAACAAGCAAATGAGAAACTGGCTCAAGGAATGATTCACATTTTCTCAAACTCCACCCACACTGCAATACTCTGGAAACCCACAATCATCTGCTAGTCTATACATCCTTTCTTAGCATGCATATCTTCTACATTAATCTAGTTCATTATATAATAATTATACACGGCTCAAGGCCATAAGCCATAAGCCATAAGCCATTTCTTTTTATCCACTATTGTTCATCATTAACCTCCTTAGAGTCACCATTCTCTGTTTCCTCATTGACGTTTTCATCTTGTTTCTGTTCGTCTTCATTGAATAAATCATCATCTAATTCTTCATCGCTATCTTCGATGAATTCCTTAGACAATTTCTTCTTCTTTTTTGGACTGTCATTTTCTTCTTCATCTTCATTCTTTCTCTTGGAAACGTCGTCCTCAGACTCGTTTGCACTCATCTCTTCTTCCTCACTATCATCAATAATAGCCTTTCTCTTTGCTCTCTTGGCCTTTTTACCCTTGGTGGTCTTTTGGGACTTATCAGATTTGTCAGATTTATCGGATTTCTTTGCTCTCTTTTTCTTTTCCTTCTCTTTCTCGTTGGATTCATCTCCTGATTTAACATCATCGTCTTCGTCCACAATCACATTCATTCTTGATTCTTCAGCCCATTGTTGAGCTTGTTCTTGTAACTTTTCTCTTTCCTTGGATAATTCTTCTTCCTTGATTCTTTGTGCCTCAAGTTTAACTTCTTGTTCCTTCAATTTGGCGGCTTCTTCTTCTTCTCTTATCTTCATGGCTTCCTCCAATTTATGAGCAACCTCGGAATTATGAGCTTTAGTTTCTGCAAGCACAGTATTAAGCCTGGTTAAAAGTGTAGCAGAACCCAAATTGGCTCTGGCCTTTAAATCTGCTTTTGGATAAGGTGCATGAGATTCGGATTCAGATGATAATTCATTTAATCTTTCAATGGCTTGTTCCAAATGTTTGATACCAAGTTCAAGATCCGTTAATACTCTTTGGCCAACTGGTACCTTGGTTAAAAATTCAGCCAATTGAAATTGAATATAAGCCAAATTAAACTTGAGGGATGCATGAGATCCAGTAGCGAATTCTAATGCCTTTTCAGCATTCTCAATAGCTTTAAGGTATTGATCCAAATTCTTCTCAGTATTAGCTCTTAAGAACCAAGCTTTACCCATGTATGAATAAATCTTAGAATCTTTTCCATCAGTAAATCTTGAGGATGCAATTTCATAATTTTCAATTGCTTTACCATATTGCTTCAAATCAACTAAAACATGACCTAAATTCAAGTAAACTGAAATATCGTTCAACGAATCTCTAATTTTTCTCAAGATATCCAATCCCTTGTTGGATTCCTTATTTTCTATGTATGCAATGGCTAAACCTTGAGCAGCGTAAACATCTTTAGGATCGAGTGATAAAACTTTGGTAAACAATTCAATTGCTCTAATATAATATTTCTTTCTTTTATCATCCAGGGTTTTTGCATCTTCAGCCTTGAGTTCTCTAGCCATAATACAATAGATATTAGCAAGAGATATTAAAGCATAACAATCATGTGAGTCATAATCGACCAAAGTATTCTTTTGAAGATTTGAATCAGCATCTGGTTGTAAGCCTAATTTCTTACCAAAGTTCTTGATAAACCAACCATAAAAGGTTCTCACTTCTAGATCTGAGGAATCCAATGCAATTAATTTTTCAACTTCTTGTTTGATTTCATCCTTAGTTCTATTTTGATTGGTGATACAATCTAAGAACAATATTCTTAATTTGGCGGAGAAATAATTTGGACATTCTTTTAATAATGTTTCATATATTTCAATGGCTTCTGATTGATTTGAAATTTCTTTGGTTCTTGCCATGTTAAACGTGAGAGTAACCTTAAGATCTTCAGGAAGATCCACATTAACATCTCCATCTTGATCTTCAAATTGTTCAGAAGTCTTGTTCAATGCCAATTCGAAGTTCTCAACTGCTTCATCGTAATTTTGCTTCATGAAATTGAATACTCCAATATTATTGTATACTTCCAATGGTGCATCCTTCCCAATAATTTTTCTAGATTCAATTGCTTTTAAAAGATAAGCTAATGATTGTCCAATATCTTTTCCTTCATACAACTTACTCAAAACCAAGTAAGCATTCAAAGTAACTGGTTCCTTTGAAGAAATATCATCTAAATCTTCTTGATTTGGAGTTGAATTCGAAGCATTATTAGAAAGTTTGATATAT
Source organism: Suhomyces chickasaworum (assembly GCA_030568495.1). Taxonomy (NCBI): domain Eukaryota; kingdom Fungi; phylum Ascomycota; class Pichiomycetes; order Serinales; family Debaryomycetaceae; genus Suhomyces; species Suhomyces chickasaworum. Next base: position 48,295 of record JAJMGF010000009.1, on the reverse strand, counting down.
CTTTCCAAAATCTCAATGGCTTTTTCTTGCTTTCTTTTAGATTTTTGCTTAGCATAAAGCATACCTAATGAGTAATTAACTTCCAAACATTTAGGATTACTCTTCAAAATAGATTCAAACGTCATTATAGATTCTTCCACTGATCCTCTGCTATTTTGAGATAAACCAAGACCTAATTTGGCGGCCAAGTTTGTATCATTGAGTTTAATTGATTCTTGGAAATATTTTGAAGATTGAGTGAAGTTTGAATTAACAAATTCGATTCTTCCTAACCAATAAGCACATTGTGATAATATGTTAGATTGGAATTTGGTGACTTTTGCAAAGTTATTGAACTTGATAGGATCAGTAGATTGTAATGGACCAGTCAAGTTTTGTACAATCTTAGTTACCAAAGTTTTCACAATATCATATTGTTCTTTACTGAAGTAGAATGATACCAAAACCAAATGAATGACAGAATCATTAGGGGATTCTTTATAATACATTGAAACTTGATTGATACAAGTTTTATAATCTTCAAGGAATTCATCATCACTCAAAGATTTGGTAAAGGTACGATTGAATTTAGCTAAATTCAATAACATTTTAACTTTTAAGTTATTTGGGTCAAGGTCAAGAGATCTATTCCATGCTTCCAAAGCCATCACATGGTCCTTGAGTCCATAAAAACACAATCCAATACCGATTCTTGGATCTGGTTTCATCAATGGATTCAAAACCAAGACTTGTTGGTATAACTTCAAGGCATTGGCGTAATTTTTGGTCTTAAATAACACGATTTGTGCTTTTCCTAACAAGGCGAAACAATTGTTAGGGTCGATTCTAAGTAACTTGTCAAAAATATCCAATGCTTTATCTTGTCTATCCTTAAAGAGGTATAATAATGCTTGTGATAACACATTGGAGGTATTGTTTGAAGCTTCTTGTTGAGACAACTGATTGATTTCGAGATTGGCCTTGGCCAAGTAGTTCTCCTTGTCAACACCAATGGAAATAAACTTGAAGTATAACCACACTAAAAATGCATGAAATGATACCTTCTCATCCTCAGTGAACTGCGTCAACTTCAACGCATGGTTGATGATGGTCATGGCTTCTTCAAGCTTGTTGAGTTGGACATAAGCGGTGGAGATACTGATCCAGTACTTCTTGGCACAGTTTTCACCTTCCAAGAAACTGATTAACTCGTTTGGATCGTCGGGCAATTCATCGGTTAAATTAATACTAACAATCTGACCATTGCTGACTGGGACATCCAAATTGGAGAGAGACTCCTTTGCTTGTTCACCAAGATAGAACGTGATGTCGATTGGTGGATCCATGATGAGTTAAGACCACTTAATCGAATGGAGGGACAGTCAAGGGCGATGTTCCCGTATCGATTATGTGAACTAATGTTGATATTCGTTGAATTTTTCATAATTTGTTGTGCGGTACACGACTTTCATGCAAAAGTTATGACACCTAGATTTCGATTATATAGATCACCATAGATAAGGAAGATTAAGAATGAAGGTAGATTCAATATGATTGGTACAATAACGTTTGTTATTATGGTTGGGTATTTCTATGAATTTTAGAGAGATTTAAACAATTTTCTTTATATTTTAGACTTAAAGTGATTAGGTAATCTATATCTTGAACTAGTCTCAAATCTTGGTATAATCTATTAATTTTATATGTCAAGATATGACTTCCTTCTATTTATTTCGAAGCTTCTTTATATTACCAGCTATTTATGGAATTCTTCTACTGTGTATTTATATTGCCACGAAAATTCATTCAACAAAATCAATATAATCTTGACAGTATTTGCCATGAAAACCAACTGTTTATTAATGCCGTCAAGCTAATCATTCCACCCAATAGTCCGATATCAGCATGTCTAATAGGAGGCGAGTTTCCATTGTCTCTACTATTCACCTCAATCCTTGAGAATATTTGTCCAATCCATCCCACTTAATCATGTCGTTTTTCTTTCTATTTCTATTTCTTGTATTTCTATTTGCATTTTCTACTTTGATAAACACCATAACATTCATTACCAATTTAATAATCTATAAAATGTATACAAGTCTATTTTTTACAACATGAGCCGGATGGAGCTTGACCGACAACCTGACCATTACTTGAGTTGGGTTTCATTAACTTGTCGTCCAAATGATTGGAGGATTCTCGTCCAGGAAGTCCTGCCGCCTTGACAGAATCGTTCATAAATGCAGACATCATTTTGAAGTCGATTGGTGAATTGAAAAAGTCATCTAATATATACCCATTAATGATTCCATGAGTTTCACAGTTGGTACAATCACAACTATCATCAGGACATGTACAAATATTCGAGCTAGGAGAATCTGTTTCTTCTGAGCTACCAGATTTAGTACTTGGATTGCTTTGTCTGGCCAAAAAATCTGCAAGAAATGGTGTGGATTCCACATGTGAAGATTTTGAAATATCGGGATAAGCTGGTGATTGTGATTTGAGCTGGACTGGGGCACGAGAATACGATGGAATACTATTGAAAACAAGGTTTGAAGAGTTGAAGTTCATACTGATATCATTTTCCATAGGATACAATAATCGGTTGACATCTTCAGGAATAGGTACGGTATTATTACCATGTATCACACAACCTTCACATTGACAATTTTCATCACATGCACAAGAGCCTGGAATTGAACACGAAGCAATGGGAACCACGTCATATAGTTGTTTAGCAGCTTCTGATTTAACTGTTTTAGTACGTAAGAAATCAGGAATAGTGTGATTACCATAAGGTTTAATTTGCATCAGTTCAGGAGTCAGAGATTCGAGGGCCAATTTCACTTTTTCTTTCTTTATTTGGTTGGAAAGGTACTTCTTCAAAATGGTGGAGGAACTAACGGTTTTTCTGGTTTTGTTTACACAACATCCACAAGATTTTTGCATACTCACGCTCTTTTTGGATATGCCATTGGGAGTACAACAAGTTGAAGTATTGATGAAACTATCACTCAGAATGATGGGAGGAGGAGGTCTGGAATCGGAATTGTGGCTTTCTTTTTCGTTATATGGTCCCACGATTTGTCCACTAACTAAATCAATCACTTGTTTAGGAGATGCTTTCAAGATAACTAAAGGACAACGACTGCATTTGGACTTGGAGCTCTTGAGAACATCATCATTAGACGAGTTGGACCCACTATCAACTTCACTATCCGCAAGTTCCTCTGCAAACACGGCAATTCTGTGATTAGGATTGCCGTTGGCGTGGATGTTCGGTCGCCCTTTGGACCTGACCTGAACTAACGGTCTTGTATGATGGCGACACAGAGAAGAGCGATGGCCCCTGATACACTCCATACAGGAGTATTTGGTCTCGTCTATAAGGATCATGAAGAAGTAATTATTGAAGCATTGGGAAGGAGTTTCATTTTGACTGGTGGTATGTGAGCAAATTGGCATTCCTAATAGGGAAGAGCGGGTCACGTGACCGGTGATGATGATTCCTGGAGGTTTTTGGGTGGAGGATCGGGTGTATACGGAACATCCAACGGTTGAATTACCGGCGATTCAGTGGATCCCCAAAGGGTAAGAGTGACAGGTAGAAAAAGAGAAACAGAGAAATTGAAAATTGACACAACTGGAAAATTTGACACAACTTGAAAAATGTGCCAATTCATCACCACCACCTGCAAAACTGTCAGGATTCTCAGAATTGTTAGGTGTACCAAAAAGATCGGAGCCCTGGGAGCGCAATTGGCCAACTGAGCCGTTTAGAGGCGGCGTGCCATCTGGGGCCAAAGCCTAGGGCCTAGAGACAAAGGTCCTTAGACCTACACCAACCTGGGGGTGTATATTGTGTGTAGAGTACAATAGCGATAGGTCCGGGGACCCCCACTTCCAGGGCCATTGGGGGATCCTTGGGTCACGTGACCAGAAGCCACCTCAAAAACTTCATCTCTGTTACAACCCCAAGCCATCACTACAAAATGCCCGTCAAATCGGCCTTCCAGCAAGCCAATCACGAGACCAACGAAGCTACAGACGTCAAAATCAACTACGAAGTTGCTATCGACTACTGGTCTTCGGTCCCGGCGTCGGTAAATGGAGTTCTTGGTGGATTTGGAGAGCAGACCTCGGTGCCCAAAGCAGACATCGTGGGATCGCTGACGTTCTTAAGAAAGCTTCAGACCAGAATGGTATGTCCTCCGGAGTATCAGAAGCTCACCATTGATATGGGAGCCGGAATCGGCAGAATCACCCGGGATTTGTTGTGGAAGGTGAGTGACAGATGTGACTTGCTTGAGCCTGTCAAGCCATTCGTGCAACAGATGCACCAAGAGTTGGTTGGCGTGGCTCAAAAGGGCAAGTTGGGAGATATATACGACATCGGAATGCAGGACTGGTCTCCTGGCGCCAAAGAAGGTCAATATTGGTTGGTTTGGTGTCAGTGGTGTGTGGGACAATTGCCGGATGATGTGTTGGTTGAGTTCTGGATTCGGTGCAGAAAGGCATTGATTGGAGGCGGCATCGGTACCATGATGGTAAAGGAGAACATTGCCCCATCTGAAGACATTTTTGATGAAACTGATCTGTCGGTTACTCGTACTGATGAGAAGTTCAGAGAATTGTTTGTTAGAGCAGGTTTCAAGCTTATTGCTAGTGATATACAAAAGGGACTTCCAAAGGAGCTTTTCCCAGTGCGGATTTATTGTTTAAAACCTCAATAAGAAAGATTCAAGACAAATCAACTCAAATAGGTTAAATCAAGTCAAATAGGTTAAATCAACTCCAAACAGACAAATCAACTTCAACAGACATATCAACTCCAACAGACAAATTAACTCCAACAGGTTAAACAGATCGAACCAATTCTGATCCACTCACAATATTACTCTGATAATATGAAATCAGGTCAATATATCGGTCAATAACGGATCAAAAATTGAATATAAATTAAAGATATCTCCAATTAAATGATTCAATTAAAAAGTATTCAATGTTTTTAATATAATATTTGATTTAATATTTAATTTAATATTTTATTAATATTTTTCTAAACCAATAAACGCTATTTATCGAACTAAAAGACCCTAGTTTTACTTGGCTCAAATGGGAAGAAGAGCGCAAGAATCCCAATAACTCCAACGAAAGCACCACAAATCCAAATAGGAACGGATGAAGAAGTATCAGCATACCAAGCAATGATTGGTACCATAGCCGTAGCAATTCTAGTACAAGCAAGACATAAACAATTACCTGTTGCTCTGGCAGCTGAAGGCATAACTTCAGGAGTATATGCATAAATAACTCCATAGTAAATGTAAAGTGTCACATAAACACATGACGACAATGCAATATTTTGAGTTTCATTTTGGATAGCAGTGTATCCAAATAAGAATCCCATGGTGGTCAAACCTCCAATGGCCATGACCCCACGACGTCCTAAGATAGGAACAAAATAAAGAAGTAATCCAGCAATGACAGGTCCACCTGTGGAACAAGCATTACTGATCAAGTTATCACGATAAACTCCTGCGGTGGTAGTAGCACTGATATTGGCACCACGAGTAGCCAAATATACCGGCAAGAATGATGAATATAATGGATAAGCAATTCCCAAAAAGAGCCATGAGATGAAAAGAAGTATAGTTGAACGAGTGGATTTCTTATTGGCAAATAAGATTTTAAGATGTGACAACATCAACTTGAAAATGCCCTTGACATTCAAATTTTTGCGGTAATCTTTGTTAGAAGAAATATCACCACAAGCTTGTAATTGTTCTAAAGTTAAAGAACAATTTCTATTGTATTTTTGAGCAATCTCTTGTAAGACTTCTACAGCTTCGGCATCTCTGTTATTTGCAACCAAAAACTTTGGAGTTTCCTTGAGACGAACCACCGTAACACGTAAGATGGCAAGAGCTAATACAATACCTCCATTGGCATAGTATACATATCTCCAGCCCTTATTCTTATGGGAAGGACAGTCGTCATATCCACTGCACGAGTTATTTGGCAACAAAGCATACGCCAAAGCTACTGCGATGGTTTGACCTACACCCCAGAAAAAAGCAAAGAAAGTCAACAACCACTGATAATTATGAGGCAAGAATTCGAGGAAAACACAAGTGTCCAACACCAAGTTTCCACCGGCAGCAAATGAGAGTAAAGCCACAAATAAACAGTAGGTTGCAAATGTTCCCATAGCTCCACAAATAATGGTGAAGATGGCAGACAAGAAAAGAGAGAGATTGAAGGCAAGTTTTCTACCGATTATATCAGCTGAAAATCCCCAAAAGAGTCCTCCCACGATCATACCAGCAGCATAAGCTTCATTGGACACGGCAAACTTATAACCAAACTGGTAATTCACAAAGGTTCTCACCGAACTTTCGAGATAATTAAGTTGAGTGTCAGTAGCATAACCCATACCATTAAGGAAGAAAAGTTTGAGATGATACCAAGTGAAACCGATTTCATCAATGGCGTTATTCACAAGCTTCATTTTCTCCCGAAGAATGGCATCGTTTCCGTCCAATTCCACCATATCTTCTTCTGAAGATGATTCTTCGAATGAACTTTTGTGGTATACTGACCCGAGGTCCTTTTCGGAAGAGACCTCTTTTGTCGGCGAAGCATCCAGCTTGAGTTCGCTGACCTCCGAGGCCTTATTGGATTTGAATCTGGCAAACATTGAAATTGTATGGAAAGCTAAGAAACTGGCGGATCACCTGGTACTTATATGCGTGTTTCCTAACACACCGTATATTGCGTATTTGCTGGGGGTGCATCTAACCTACGCATGCAGAGTTTATCTAGAATGATAACAGGACGGGGCACGACCCCTGCCCCCTCCGAGCCTTAGGCACTAGGCAATAGGCAAAAGTGGGACCAATTAAGTTGACACCGGAGGTAGTGGGAAAACCAAATAATCATTGACGTAGTGGAACCAGCTAGTCCACTAGTTGGTGGGTCGATAGGGATGTTTCGGTGATAACTTTAGCGATATTACCCGTGGATAAAAATGGCCGGAGCACCTGACTTGGCCGCTGGTCATCACCAGACCCATGAGCTGTTGGGGTGGGGTGGTGGGCTGGGCAAACACCAATAGCATAATTGCTGTTTGGGACCGAACATGCCATGCAATGGTTGCTTGCATGGGTCGAACAAGGCCGTGAGTGCGTTAAAAATGAGATCCGAGGTAAAGGGGATTTGGGTGGTGTTCCGAGGTAAGGGGATTTGGTGGAGTTACGAGGTGCGAGCCTCGGGTCTGTGAGTGACGTGTATTTGTAGAGATGAGACTAGATGGAAGGAAGTAAGGGATGGAAGGATGGAAAGATGACAGACCAAGTTGGGTGATATGGTGGTAAACTAAATATGCTACATGGCTGGCATCAATGGGGTCATTTCCATAGTATGGACGGAAATGGAACAGCAAATTTGAAGAAAGTGCAGAATATGGTTTTGGTGGGGCGGTCCCCACCTCAGGTGCAGGAGCTGCAGCCTTAGCTGCATGATGAGGTGCCCTGACTACGTCATAGTCTATGACACTTTGTCACGCGATCCCCAGTATCGTCAAGGATGAGGTACAACTCCCAGTGATTGGGTGGAATATCTGGGGAGCCTGCGTGGAATGCTTTTTGGTGGGGGGTTTGAGATGTTTACGGAGATCGGGCTGTGGCAAGCCGAACCCGAATAGTCCATGAGAAACTGTTTAATCTCATCATAGACCCTTTTGGCCCATCTAGGCCTTCAGGCCCTTTATTCTCTATTAGACCCATGGGACTTATTGACCCATGGGACTGACTTTTTGACGTTTTGAGCTTGGACTAATCAGATTCATTGGATAGACCAAACGGCTTAGTCAATATTAGGACCTTCGTCATAGGATTTACAGATCCCTTGATACCACTTTCCCTCTTGATTGTTAACCCCAAGCCATATGCACGATACAACATAATAATGCCTTGCCCTTCGTTGTGGCCACGTCCCTCCCCGGTTTTTTTTACATGCTCACATGCTGGAAATTGATCTAATCCAATTTGGGATGTAAATCTATTGTTCCGAATTCGGATGGTATCTGGTATCTGGCATCTGGTATCTGGCATCTGGTATCTAATATTTTGTATGCCAGATCGATCATGTCTAAGCCGAACAGTGATGGCGTTCCCCTCTAATGTGTCAGTATCTAAGCAGTTCCCACCATCTGACAGAAGTAGTGACTCGTAAGTCCACTACGCTCCACTATTCGTAGTCATCAATGTATTTTTCCCTCATGGCCATCACGGTGTCGAAAAATGATTGGTTGTTAGCTGAGTCGCTGTTGTTAAGCCTCAAAACGATGTCGTCAGCATCCCAACCTTTTTCTTCATATGCCACAATTGATTCTTGAATCTTTACGAGCTTGTTGTAATAAGTTCTATTCTTAGCGATCAAATCATCTGTAAGTTTGGGGATCTTTGAGTTTTGTAAGAGGAAATCACCTCCAGTATCTTTGAAAACATTAATAATGAGCGAGATCAACGTGAGAAGACTTTTGATATTGGGACTGTAACGATTAGATAAGTCGGTGAGATTTACAGGGTCTTCACATAAGGACTTGGTAGCTGAACGAAGATGGTACTTGATAGGATTTTTTTCCACATTATGACATAAGTCGTAAAGCCAATTCAAGTCATAGATCGATGTGGGGCTGGATGTGACTGAAGATGTAGTTGTGGTGTTGCCAATGATAGAGTTGGTAACCAAGGGGGATGCCAAGGTTTCGGGAACCTCTTCTGAAATGATTGGAGACTGGGGTGGGTTTTGAGCATGCTCAGATTGTTGATTTTGATGCATAAATGACGGATAGGGAACCAATTTGGAGTATTGCCAATCACCGAGAATATCGATGGATTTCCGAATCAATGAATACTTGGAGGTACCACTTGGATACCTGTCATAAACACTGAGTTTCAATTCTTGCATGGGATCGGGGAACTTGGCGAAGTTCTTAATGAGCTCTGGCGTAACTTTGATATCGGGAACTTCCAACTTGTAAAGCATACCCTTGATGTTACCCCAATGAACAAAACTTTTGAGGGCCACCAATACGTCGGGTGAAGCCAAAGCTTCGGCTCCATAATATTCATTGATGAAATGTTTCATATAATAGCCCTCAAGCTTGGTACCAATATGATGGTCTGTATGAAGAAAGTTAAGCTTAGCACACAACATCAAGTTAAGCCCCATTTGAATGTGACGATCCTCGATAGTATGTTGGATGGTGGCATAATCCAACGCCATATCTTTGGCAGGCATGGGATCATACTTGGAGTTCTTGTAATGTATTACCGACGAGTTTTCCTCTTCATACCAGCAGTTTTGTTCCAATTGCTGAGCTACTCCCATGATGGAGAGACAGAAATCGGGGTATTTCGTCAAGATATCGCCACCATTGACATTGTATAGAATGAAGTATGACGAGATAAGTGAAAGGTTAAGACTGAGGTTTTCTGGACAAATGATGAGATGTTTATCTTCTTCTCTTATTCTTTGGAAGGTGTTATTGACGAAACGATATTTCCGGCCCTTCTTGTTGTATTCAAGCTTGTTTAGATCGTCAATGGAGTTAAGAATGAGGTCCAGGACCGCCACAAGGGCATCAGACAGGGTGACCATTTCGTGGAAGTAGAAGATGTTTGATGGACTGGAAAGAGTTTAACAAGTTTAGAAAGGAAACGGATCTTCTAAGAGCACCAAGTCGTGTAGGGTGGAGGACGAGACTAGCGGTTGATTTGTAGAAGATGATCTGGCGGTTTGTGTATTTGTTTTACATCATAGACGAGGGCGTGCATAGGCGAAAACATTAATAGTGGAGGAATGGAAAGAAGGAAGAGGAAGACATTGGGGGTATATTAACAGAAATTGGTTGTAGTGGGGGTTTCAAGGAAAGTGCATGTCTGCTATGGGGGTGAGTTGATTAAATGGTTGTATTTGGAGTGGGGGAGCGTAGTATCTATAGTGGCGTTCAATTGGATCGTTGGGGTCGCTTGGGTCGCTTGGGTTTGGTGTGGGGGATCCACCCTGAGTGGGGGAGCGTTCATCCAGTGCATGATCGTGGGGGTCCTTCTCCAAGATATGAGGAATAGAGAGAAGGTCATGCTGGAGGAACCCTGGATGAACCCTGTACAATCAGGATATTCAAAGTCCGACGCCAAGGGCCAGCCAGGGGTAGCCAACCAGATATGACAGAATGGGAAAGTTGGATTTACAAAATGGGCGAGTGTGGTACATGAACCTGAAATTATGTAATTGATGTTGAAAGATGTGACACGATATATTTTCCTGCAGAATTATAATTATGCTAATTATACTGATTAGAGTTTCGTAATTATTCACCACATTTGTTTAGATTCTAACGAAGATAATACCCCTGAATGGAAATCCATATCTTCTAATCTCACCCGATTCCCTCAATATTGATTGTTTGTGATTGAATCTGATTAATCCTTGATACGGCTGATTGGTCATTCATACGGCTGATATCAACTGATGGGGTGGAGGTGAACAATTATTATAGCCCAAATCCCATCTGTGACATATTATTTTCTGTATTCAATTCAAACTGCAATTCCTTCAGACTTTTCGGTGGTAATTTTCTAGAAAGGAAGTAATATCCGACGAAAGTTTATTTTGTTCCAAGTTAACTTTACATGTTCTTGGTGTGGTTCGGGATCTAGATGAACATGTATCATGTATCATTTACATTCAAGGAAATAATATCTCAGGGTTGATGAACCTGTCCCCGGATTCTAGATTGTCATCCAAGGGGAATAATATTCATAATATCCATGGTTATATATCTGGTCCCCGGATACTAGCCTGTTCAAGGGAATTAATCCGAAGGGGAATATTTTACACTAGATACACAAGGATATGGATATGGATGAGGTGGTTAATATACCAAAGAACATCTAACATGTAATTATTTAATTATTTGGTGGATGACATGTTTCACCTTTTGGTCTATAGTTGTCAATGTGGCGTGAATATATGTTATTTACTTCACTAATTAGTTAATCAGTTTATTTACAGATTGCAATTACACTGAATGTTTGCTGTGAGGTAAATGGTATGTACTAATTTGGAATGTTCTGGATCTGATTGTACACATATTTATGAAGGTAGCTTAATGAGTTGAAGATTGTTGGATTTGGTTTTAACTTTAATTTGGTTTTATTATGATTTATTTGTGGTGGGTTTATGGGTAGTTGGAGGGTCCCATAAAGGGGAGGTGTTTTTCAATTAGAATACATAATTGTTTCAATAATTTTCAACCCAAGAAAAATAATACCCTTACAATTAATTATTCACCTTATTTAACAACAAACAACCAAAGACAAAATTGACCAAAATTGACCAAAAGCCCAATAAAATTGTAACGATGTTAATAATATTAAACTATTGGAAGGAATTTAAACTTATTTTGAAGGAAATTGGATAATTATTGGAAGAAGAAAACACAGGTTATACCGAGTTTGAAGATAGATCTATCAATAATACAATCTTCTCATACTGCAATACTCTAGAAAGCCATACTGCATTGGTTTCGGTATCAACCATCTCGCCGAGTCTTTAATAAAGATTCTGTGATCAATTGAATTAATAATTGAATCCAAGCACAACAATTTTAAGGTGATTCTGAGTGTTGGTTGGTCAAACTAGACCAAAAGGTGAATTGATTATTGGATTGATTACTGAATTGATTATTGGATTGATAATGTTATTTATTATTGATTATATCATAGGATAATAAACCATAATCCAGTTTGATTTCATTTATGCTGATCATTATGAAACAGTATAAATTCAAGGGTAATCAGGATGAAATTTATCAAGTTTAGTTTTTGACAAAGACCAATATTGTTAAGATAAGGAGTCATTTTTTGTGGAATATTCTTGAGTTTGTTTTGTTTCTTAGGCGAATCAAAGTCTTTCTTTCTATATCCCTATAAGTACTACTATGACCAAGGATGCAGAGATTAACAATTAAACAATTGAAAAATTCAAAGAACTACCAACAGTGGAAAAATGGAAGTATTCAAACACATTAGTGTGATTAGTTTAGAGGGTCAAAGTAAGGAACGGGAATATTGATGATTCCAAGATCCAAATCACTCTTCGTTATCACGTAAATGTAACTTGAAAAAGAACAATATATGACTTGAACATAACCTTATTTCACTTAATCATACTTAATTACCAGTTATATAACTCAATACCCACGATAACTCAATACCCACTTAATCATACTTAATTACTGGTTGTTATAACTCAATCCTCACTTAATCACTTAAGCATACTTAGTTACCAGTTAATTATAACTCAATCCCACTTAATCACATCAATTATTACTTGATTTTGTCTTGATTGCCATCAAATTAGCGCAAAATTATACTAAATAATCAACTATTTTAATAATCAATTAATTACCAGTTACTGGTCAAGAATCATCTTAGACTACCATTAGAACTCTGACAAATCTAACCGGAGCAGTATTTGTTTTGGAGTCATTTAAGCTTTTGGAAGGTTTAGTTACGAAACCACATCATCAAATTCCATCATTTCTTAATGGGGGTTCACAGCAAGCCCAGTCACGAGAGATTCCGATTCTATACCCGTTACTTGCCCACTTAGGGTGTTCCACGTGAATATCGAAATGAAAATATGACTTCTTGACCTTCAAGGTAATGTCCAGGTTCTCTGCCAAGAAGCTCGTGTCAGTAGGTGGAATTCTGGCCATCATGTGAGCGAAGGCTTGATTATATTAGCAAGGAACGCAGCCAGAATCAATTAATTAATGGAATAATTTATTTGAATCGCATTGAGTCCTTCGGCATTAATCCTTCGGGCATAAGCCTATCACCTTATGTCAAATGGTCACTTGACGTTTTTTTCACCTACAAAATACGTGAACCTTAAACCAAAAGCTTAACTCTAATACTATACTACCTGCTGTTTCAGGATACTGGCCTTTGTGCTTACCTATTCCCCTATGTGTGAGCGGAATCTCGATATTGCATTATAGCTTGTTCTGCTCGACGGGTTAATTTCTTAAAAGATGAGACTCTGGTTGATGATACTAGATTAACCCAGAGCTAATTTAAAGGAAGAGCGCCCCACCCACCGGCCCGATGAATAGGGTTGAAAATATATATATAACCCAGCTATACTGAGTCAGCTTATTAAATATGACTACCTTTGGAGCCTTATACGCAAGGACATTAGGAATATTTCGACATATGGAGAAAAGTGCAAAAAGTGGATTTCAGGGTTTCACTAGTATGGCATTTGGTAATCAAACCGTTCTGGCCACCCAACCCTGTGCCCCTATAACCTCCTTGGCTAAAGTGGCTTAACACTACCATGAATCCAGCCAGAAATGAGTGTTTGAAAGGCACTGGGCATTTTGGTATTTGGCCAATTGGTTTTGGGCTGGGTGGACTGGAATAGTGCCAAAAGTTGACAGGTAAACGGGCTTAACTCCGGTACAATGCCGAGCAAGTTGACACAACGAGGCTTAGACGCAGGATGTAACATACATAACCCCCACCAAATTGGCAGCGGCCACTGTCTGGGTTGTGAAACCGCCGGAAACCCATATTGGAAGACCCGGGATCCGAGACGTTGACTCTGCAGAGTAATCTACCGGGTAGGCTCAGTTGAAGTATCACATGGATGACAGACCAGGCCGCCATGCCCAAAACGAAAACGGCAGGCTAATTGACATGAAGCGCGGGGTTTGGCACAACAATCGAAGGATTGAGGGGATGGACGAAACAATCCCGGCTGTAGCTGAGAACAGCGGGATCGGAGCCGGCTAAGTCTACGGAGCAGATGCGGAAATGAAGATTTGGCCAACGAGCTACATCGCCTAGAATAAAAGGTTTAGTGAGTGAAGAGTGAAGCTATAAGTGGAGGTATAAGTGGAGGATTAAAGTGAAGGTGAAAAGTGAAAAGTGGAGGGAAGTGAGTTTGGCTAGAATTTCCTAATTGGTTTTTGGGCGTGTCAAGATGGCAAAGATATGAACGGCAAAGAGGGAGGGGGAAGAGAAGAGGAAAGAGAAGAGGAAAGAGAAAAGCGGAAGGAGAAAACAGCAAAGCGGAAGGAGGAAAAGGTAAACAGGTTGACAAGGTTGGTGCCGATGACAACATTCAGCGTCACAGCAGTATTCAAGGGGCATATGTGGATTGTTTGTAGACCTCAATAAGCAGGATTCAAATCCAACATAGCCCGAGTGCCGTTCAGTTTCGTTAAGAGAGATTTTCAGGTTTATCTCCACATATGTCCGTAGAGAGGACGTGATTCACCAGTTTAATTGGATAGAAATGTTGGTATCAAAAGGATCAGCACCGAGATGGATTTGTGTAAACCGTTATAGGTTCTTTGATGTAGGCAGAGTCAATATGAAACGCATGAGCATCGTCAATCCTGTTGTCTTTTCTGGTCTGATTAAGATAATGTATCATGTAGTGAAAATCCATAATCCGTAATGGTTAAATGCCGGATCCAAAAACCGGTATTAAGCGGCGGTAACACAAAACCACGGGTTGAGTAACAAATGGATCATCATGACAAGCTGTCACAACTCAAATACGAACACGGAGTTTAATTATTTTCAACTGGCATATGCAGCAATACGCCAGTGGAACCAAGAAAACTCAAGGGAGCATGAAGTAGTGGCCGAGCTGTTGGCAAAGGGAGTGTAACCATGGGTCGGAGTGAAAACATAGGCCGAGCCGGGGACCCAGGTGCATGCAAGGGATCGATCGAGAATTGGAGGAGCAAGTGGATGCGACGACCGGGAGGCCATATGCCATACCGGTTGGTTGAGTAATTGATGGTGATGGTTTTGTTATGGAGATTGACATGACATACATTGATGTCTTGGTGGGGGCATGAGTGGGTAGGTTAAGGGCACCAAGAGACAGGTGCTTGTGCCAAGTCAGGAGTGGTGGAGGCAGGAATGGGGGGCATGAATGGGGGCCAGGGATGGTGGGGCGCACGACAAACGGTCGGTGGTGGCGAGATGGATCTATCGTTTGACACTAGCGTAACCTGTAAATTACCTTAATCAGATAATCAGTACATGCACCTCGAGAATTAACTTTGTAACTTTGCAACTTTGCGGCAGAACCAAGAGCCTTGGCGCACTTTAGTAATTTGTTAGTGAAATGCAGATTGACACTGTAGGAGTGGGGCCGCCAAATTGTAGTTCACTCTAGTTTGACTGGGTGGTGAAATTCCCCGCAGACATCAAATTGGATTGCAATACTTCAATCTCAATTAAGGTTTACGAACTGACTGTACGTCATGCAGGTATTATTTGGCGTGTAGTTATTAGTATTGGTGTTGGCAAAGGCCTAGAGCCCTCCCTCTGACAAGAAACACCGCCAGGGCTTGGATAAGATCAGCATGAGGAATGTTCGGAGATGAAGTTAAATATGGTCAAAACTCCCATTATTGTGTATCCTCCAGCCTCGATCCAAGGTTGCCATGTAGCTCTGAGCCTATTAGTTAACCCCAATTACATCAGTGGTAGTGTTCTGTTGTCTGTGGGCTTACAATGCCCCGATTCACATGCGGTCTCTTGACAGGTAGTTTTGAGTCTAAGCCCCGGCGCATAAGATTAGGTTTTGAAAAGGCGGAGACACCCTAGCCTAAGTGGGACCCTCTTTGGCATCACATATACGGTGACTTGATAGCTTATTAGGTTTGAATGTAATACAAGCGAATGTAATGATGTTTTCAACTGACGTCACCTTAACCATCTGATACTACTATGACAGCGTGGTGAGGTACATGAACTAAGGGAGACCACATGGGACTATGGCCGCCTAAACCCGCAAGGTGTGCGTACGCGATCCATGTGAGCATGAGGTCATTCATTCGGATGCGGTAGATGCTCCGAAAATCCGGCTAGGTATCAGACGCATACAAATCAGACACAGAAGGAACAGACAAAGGCATTACGGTTCAGAAACACTGACACGGGAATTGGCTCCGGACAGAACAATAACCTGACAAACTTCAATAAAATTCATGCCGCTGTTGGCTACTTTACAACCTGTGTTTAAACACTGCGTCATGAGCTCAGATAGGAAACAGTTAGACACTGCGCGGCGACAGACACCTCACCGCAATGCTTCATTAGGTGACATGACAGGTGACTGCAGACAAACGCACGTTCCTTAACGGGGATAGCACCACAGAAAAACACAAAAGTGGAAAGAGATCCTAACACACGAAATCATGGCTAATCAGGGGAACTGATAATAGCTAGCACCATGAGTATACTATGATGTTATAGAGTAGGTTCAGCCTTTCCCTGTGGTGGGTTGATTTCACCTGAAACGGCCACCTGTCGCTTGCTGGTACAATAGAAGGCCTTTGCATTATTCTATGTGTCGTAACAGATCAAGGCCCTGTCCCATCTGGCGATGCATTATGCACATCATGCATATGTGGGTTAACCTTGTAACTGGCCGCATCGGGAATAAGTAACGTCCTGTATCAAACGAAGAATCTTATTACTACGCGGGCGCAGCAGGTAATGAAACCGTAAATGTTTTGTGTAGCATTTGGCCGACCCACCGGCGAAAAACCTCGTAAACCAGGATACTTTGGCACCATATCGGAAACACATATGGGTTAAAACCCGATGTGAATATTATCATGGCGCTACTCTATAGTATTACATGAATCACCATTATGTGATTACTTCTTATTTCCACAATATACCTTAGCCTAAAGGTGGCGTTCATAATAAATACTGGTCCTCGTAAACGGAGATGAGGGTAAGATATAGTAGGTGGCGAACGCCCATGCAGGACAGGACCCCTTTGATCAGGAACTGACTTTATGCACGAGTCAAAATGTCAAAAAACAATCGACCTAACCCGTCTATATACGTTCTTCCGCCTGCAGGAAAGCTTGGGGTTACAGTAGTGAAGCGAGATGCTCACAACCTAAAAATAACACAAAATCTCTCATTCGCATAAACAGGACATTGTTTACATATTCGCAGTGGAGGTTTGCAGATTAGATGCGGTGCCACTCAAACCATAATGCCGCGAGGTTTTCGTAGTTTGCTGGTTGCCAAGCAGAAAAACCGTTTTAACCCTCAAAGACCCTGGCAGGCCAAGCCGAAAAAGTGACAGGGCGTGTGCGGCTCAGAGAAGCCAAGACGTTAGCCCTGCAGTTTCACTATGCCCCCTCTTCATGCCCCACATGTACCCCTCTCCAGCCTTACCATGAGGTCAATCCTTAAGGGTGACACATTTTACCACTATACTTTGGGATATCATGCTATTGATAGTTAGTCCATTTTATCAAATCACCATGATATATCGTCTCAGTGCAGAATTCAAAAAAACTGGGTTTAAATGGGCTCACTGGGCGGCTTACTGAGCCTTTTGGTCTGTCTTGCCCGATAGTTCTCACTGTCTGCACCACGGTGCCTCCTGCATGGGTTCTGCACCTAAGACGGAATTGACTGGGTTGCGCCATGCCGGTGGAGTTGACAGAAGCTTCTATTAAGTGAAACAGCTTATGGTTTGTTAGTTAGGGCATGAGGGTACATTGTGGCTGGATCATCCATCATTGATCATCTACCACATGCCATAAATAGGAATCGGTGGAAGAGGCTTTAACATCACAACAAATATAACCACTGGTGTGGGGCGAGGATGACTCAGGTGGCTATCCCAAAACGGAAAGCCAAGTGTCAGGGCTGAGCTCACAGTAAATCTTATCTTTCGGCGATAGATTATTGTGGGGTCGTGCCGTGGCGATAGGAGTGTTTGATTTGACGCCAGAAGTATTTACAGGTTTGACCTGAATCGAAATTGCAGGGTACAGGTTACAGGTTACATATTACATTTACGAGCCGCGAATCTAAAGCGGTGGGATTCACTGACACCGTAACAAAACTCGGTAAGCGCACGACGTAGTGTATTTCATTTACTGCACTTACAACCACATGGGGAAAATTACAGGTTGCGACTGGTGAGTGTCTGTTGGGGAGATTTCCACGTTAGTTTCACAGTACCCTGAAGTAGTCACTATGTGCGCCCATTAATGCCCCCAGTTTAGACTTTAAGGTACTACGAGGTTACAGTCGTTGTGTTTTGTTGCGTTAGTTTATTATATTCCAGAACTATTTCCAAACCAGCCAAATAACCTATAATAATATTAAGAGAGAACTAAAATTGTGTCATAACTTCATACGAGATTTAACCGTCTTTGCTCTTTCAAGCTCTTGATCTTTCTCCTTCTAGCATTAATAAACCAATTACTTAATTGTTGTTGGTTCAAGCCAGTAGAAACCATCAATTGGTTCTTCTCGAATGAGTTGGGGTATGGGTGATTTAAGTGGTCATTGAGCCACTTAAGTAATATGTAGGTTGTTTCCTTGGGGAGGTTGTTTCTGGTCTTGCGTTTGGAATTGCCACGGACTAGCGTGGAAGGGGAGGAGTCAGAATCAGAGCGAGAGGAGTCGTCATCATGATCTTCTTCTTCAGAGGGACTTGGTCCCTTAACGACGCCAGCGTCCTTGTATGAGTGTCTCATGGTGAGAGGAGGAGGCGTGGCATCATTAGGGTACACAGGGGAGGCGTTCTGTGAGAGTGGAGACCGAGCCAACACATGAGTAGCCGGAGTGGTATTAGTGGTAATCACAGGTGCCAGTTTGGCGCCATATCCCACTGGTTGAGGTCCTGGTCTAGCGCCATATGGTGGAGGATAGTGCAGGCCAGCGGCGTAACCTTGGGTGTAGTATGGTTGTTGGTAAGCTACTTGATGGCCCGAACCATAGTAGTAGTCGTAGTACTTATAAGGCTGGGTTTGATGTCCTGGTGCCAAAGGCAGAGGAAGGTAGGTGTTTTGACGTGATAATGGTGGCAATACTGGAACCGATTGCACTGGACGAGCAGCAGCCATTGGACTGGCTGATGCCACGGGCTGAGGGCCCTGTGAATGGTTGAGCAAGATGTCTGAAATTGGAGGCAAGTTAATCTTGTTAGCGTTGGACATGATGGACATTGCTGAAAACAACTATGACAAAATGGGAGGAAACGGGTGGTTTTATATCAGGGTTGGTTTGGAGATTCACTTGATAATCTAGGCACATCCGTTTTTAGAAAATTATTCAAGAAGAAGATGATATGTTTGATCATGTTGATACCCCGATTACTAAAAAATACCCACAATAGTACAATTTTTTATTTTAAACCGATATTATTTTTTAAGGTTTTGATTAGGAGGGGTCTTTTTTTTTTTTAGTTTTACAGGATAGACAAGCAAGAAAATTTGAGCGAGAAGGCTGGGCCATGAGATAGACGAGGTAATAAGGAAGGTGGGGATGAGTTAATCACCACATGCAAACTTACAACAGGTGAATTAAGTAAAAATGAGGCCGATCCACACCAGATGATCCTTAGACTGGGAATCGTCTGACTAATCCTTGTGCAATACAGTTGATTGACGTTCGGTAACTCGTACTGAGCCAAGCGACTGCATACGGGCGCATCATTT
Source organism: Suhomyces chickasaworum (assembly GCA_030568495.1). NCBI lineage: Eukaryota > Fungi > Ascomycota > Pichiomycetes > Serinales > Debaryomycetaceae > Suhomyces > Suhomyces chickasaworum. Next base: position 28,731 of record JAJMGF010000009.1, on the reverse strand, counting down.
ACCTTAATAATAAATTTGTCATTTGACAATCCCGGTACCAAGAAATGTGGGACAAATCCGGACACAAACTAACCGTCAAATTGATGTCAGCGAAGATATTCGAGGGTGAATGTGAGGGTGAACTAAGTGGGTGTGAATAATTGATAACCCAACAGGAACAAGACAAAGTAATTTACGGCTAGCAACCGTATTGATTCAGCAGAGAAAAACAGAGAACAAATCATGAATGATGAATGATGAATAATGATTTGTTGGAGGAGAATAGATTGATAAAAGGATAGTATTCCGATATGATGTCAAGTTGGCAAGTGACGGTTTAACCCTCGTAACAAGCAGTTTGATCCCTATTTGATTCCGTCTTCCGTCTTGATCCCCGTCCAAGCGGCCTTGACCATGGCGCCATGGCGCTTGTTCAGTTTCTGCATTTTCATAGTATTTGCAGGCATGGGCAGCCGCAGTCCCAACAAAGCAGGTGCGTCAGTGGCAGGTGCCAGCCTTCACCAGTTTTTTTCGGTGCAGCGGGAAAGGTTCACATTCCGGGGAAGGAGTATCCTGATATTAAAGGGTTCCACTCAGGTGGTTCCCCTAGCTTCCCGGGCACCGCACCAGGAACTTACTGTAACCTGATTGTAAGGGTTCGCTCGTCTGGCCACACTGGGCTTCGGCTGGAAACCGCTTGGTACATACTGACCGATTTAGGGGATCGGAGTCACTACTCAGCTTATGAACATAATCTTTCGATATGCATGTTACAGCCGTTATGGTCCGTCACACGGAATTAACGGGCATATGCTGTTTATCCCTCTGTTTGCATACCATGCAAATGCCGTTAGGTAAATCATCTTAGGATAACCTGTAAATCTATCTAATTACACTAGCAAATGTCAAGTCAAAATGATCGAGATGGATATGCACGTCTGTATGCATGAACCTCATTTAACCCTCAGATGAGTGACGGACTTGGCGCGCTGTATACAGGAACATCGGACCTGAAACAGAGCTTATTAATGCTAGAGTATTCAGGGCCTCCAAGTAGTGGGGCATGTGGTGGGGGAATTCAAGAATGTTAGCGGACACTGTAGTGACAGAGGGTGGGGGACCTCGTGGGGGACCCTGCGTGGGGGAGTGAAGTTCAGTTTCCACTAGCTCCGCCTCCTACCACGCCCACCACTCATGGGGGAGACCCACACTCAACTACCCAAGCCAACCCACAACTACCCAAAGCCCATCAATGTTTCAAAGCCTAAAACGTAATCAATCATGGGCGAAAGGCAACCCACTACCAATAAGCCAACCTGAGCTCACGTCCAGACCCTCGTGGAATGGAATTCCACGTCTGCGAACAACCGGGGACCCGAAGGTTTGACACAGAGATTCGCCTGGTTCAGCAGCCTTCGGTGCCTCTTAATTTGCGGAATAACCTGCGGAATTATTTAACGCAACCTGACGCATAACAGACCCCGAAGTTGCCAAGACGTTTTACTTCAACTCTGAAAGTCCATGGCTATACACTGCAAACTGCAAATGGGGGCTGCTATTCCAGGTGAATTGAAATGTTTTGTCTCAGTTACCGGTCCGATTTATCTTGAAATGGCTACTATTTTACTATTATTTTGGTGAAGAGTTCTGGCCCTTTGGTTATCTCCGGCCTTCTCCGACCCTTATCCGTCATGTCAAAGATCGGCGATCCGCGCTCACGGGTAACATGTAACATTCACTACATCCAACTTGACGTTACCTGCATTAAAGGATTACAGGTTCGCTTAACCTCTCATCTGCCATTCATCATCGTCACCACCAAATGAGCTCCTACTTGAAACTTCCAAACATCCACTTGAAACTTCCAAATCACACTTCACACTTGAAACTTCCAAACTTCACACTTCACACTTGAAACTTCCAAACTTCCTTACTTCCAAACTTCCAATTAGAAAGGATTTGGTTGGGTAATTCGTGGATTTTCGGGTTCGGGGCGATGCTGTCATTACAGTTTGAATAGATTTACTTCACCTCCGGCATTTCCTTTTGAAAATGCTCATCTCCGCCAATCGCCTATTTTCTGCGAGTGTTCTTGACACCAAAAATCCACTCGGTTGCTGCTTATAAAGTTACTATGCATCTTATTTGAAATCCTAACTATACAGTTGACTCAATTGCGCTCCAAGATCGGCAATTAAAATATCGTACCACTTTACCAGATTGACAATTATTAAAACGGAGATCTGCATTGTGACAGAAATTCGTTGGTTGTCTATTAGTCGGAGTTAAACGCATTGATCCAGTATGCTTTTAGTGAACCGGTGAAGGTGAAGCCAAGGGCAATCTAAGAATTTTGAATCAGCTCGTAACCTTCAAAGTTTATTTAACTAGAACCCTAATCCTCCAACAAAGGTGGGGGATTGTTCTTTTTGTTTTTTGAGGTGGTTCCAGACATGGAATATGAAAGTTCCGGGCTTTGATTGCTAAATTCATAACTTCCACGCCAAGTGATCCAATTAAAACTCGGACATCAGTTGACTTTGACTTTCATGGTGCAATATTGATTCATGCACTCTTCTTTAGTGAAACATGTCACATTTCGCGAGCCCATTTTTGCTGATTCTATCTTTAGTTTATCGGCGTTAAGAAACGTTGGTCCGGCACATAGCCCGGCTGTCATGGACAACTATTTTGACAGTTTCGTTTAAATCGCTTGATTATACCAACATGTGCCATCCCTATCTGGCGATTGTGAGAGTATGGCACCATTGACGGGACAGGTGACACAACATTTAAATAAGCGAGTTGTTAAAATCATGTCACTAATAGGGGAATGACATATCGATTCATCTTTTTAAATCCCATTTGGCATGTTTCATAACATGCACATGGCACCCTTCATAAAACGGATCGTCTCCGGATATCATCACCTCGAATTATGAGCAATTGTAGATTGGGTATTATGAATGGAATTCACATCAAATTCATTAATCTCCAGGCCACATATCTCCGAAATTTCAAAAGCTTAATCGTCCAGTTGCTCTAGAACATCATTCCATATCATCCCGTTTGTAACCGTTCTCGGATATCAATGGAATACCATGACATAACTTTGCTCGGCTAGACTTCCAGTCCCTGGATTTATTGATGTTGTATTTTTGGAGTATTTTTTAGATATCTCCAACCGAAATGGCTCTAGTTTCCTGCTTTCTAACCCCATTCCATACTTTATGCTGATTTAATTTTTAAAGTAATACAATCGATCCATAACATAAATTATTATCATGTTGACCCACATTTTAACACCGAGGTTTCCCCTAATAAATCACACCTTCACAACTTCTCGTTTAATAGTCTTTCAAACTGTTGTTTGTCATATTTTATGTACTTTGTTCTATTCTTAGTAAACTCACCATTTCCATACTTGTCATACAATTTGAAGTAGGCATTAATGATCAATTTTTTGATTTCATTACCCAAATAAGTTCTCAAGTTTGGATCGGTAATGTTATACTTTTCGTAATTCCGGATGGCTTCTTCAAATGATTCGTTAAAGTTTTTAAATAAGTCTTTGATTAATTCCCTTTCTTTATTACTCAAATGTCCACCCAGTGCTCCCGTGCTACCGGAAGAATTACCTGAATGAGCATTATTGGTGGCAATACTTGTCATGTCACGAATAATGATATATGATGCATAATTCCAATCATCCAAGAAAATCTTTAGAAATCTATTCTTTAATTTGTTTAACCTCTCAACTCCCAAACTTCCTAAACTTTCAAATAATGTGGAAGAACGATTAATAATAGTTTCAATCATAATTAAATTCTTAACAAGGAAAAATCCTTGCGTTGATTTCTTTATAGTAGGTTCGGTTGCTTTTAATCCAATCTCTATATTTATCATCAAACTATCAATTGTGTCAGAAAAGAATGAACTCAATAAATATTCTGGAGTCTCTTCATTTGATGTGTTTGGTATCACTGATGTATACACCGTAACAAATCTTACTGGAGGTTTAACATTCAACCAATCACCTAATTTATAACTTTCAATTAATCTTAATAAAGCCTTTGGAAATTCACTTACCCTTCTTATTCTAGAAATGACGTCAACAGTTATCTGTGGAATGTTTGTATCATTCAAGTTCTTGACACCTTGGAATTTACTTTCAATAAGCTTAAAGTATTCCTTAAATATAATGGAATTCTTCGTGACATAAAGCTGAACATTGTTATTGAATTGTTTATGATCAAGCCCAAAGTTTCGAAGAAATTGCTGGAAATGTATCAAATTCTCGGTAACCTCCAACATTAACACATCGTTTCCAACAATTGATGCAGAGCTAGAGAACATATGATTGAAATGGCCAATGATATGTTGATCGTATAGTTCATTAATAGTTCTTTCAATTAGTGGATTTGCCAATTCAGATTCAGATAATTTGAGTGCATCAATCAATTCCAATTCTTGTTTGATCAGTTTGATAAGTTCGTTATTGAATCGGTTGATACCATTGGTACCTCTCTCATAAGGCGTATTCCTTTCTGGAGCCTGTACAATGGCTTGTTCCAAAGGCTGCATTTTCTCCATCAAGAATTTACCTCTTGTTCTGACATAGATTTTATTCACATAACCTTGATCTTTGGAGAAATATTGAAAGATCACTTGTATATCCTCAAGCTTCGACTTGTTCTCTAGAAGTTTGGCCGATGGTAAGTTGATCAAGCCCTGGAAATATGTTTGTAACTTTATTTCTGATTTATCGATCAATGTCTCGAAATTGACAAGAATTCCAGTAAATTGTTTGAGTTTTGGCTTGACACTAAGGAAGAGCGCCCGGCTCTTTCCTAATGTATCCATAAAACGCTTCAATCCCACCATTTCAATGGGATTATTAAGTACATCCTCATGCTTATGAATCAATGCAGCACTTTCATTAACATCACTCAACAATTGGATTCCATTTTCCACTTGTCTCTTGTTCTCGTAAAGCTTGTTAACATCCTTGAGAATAGGTTTGATATTCTTCAGTGCATTGGTGGACTTATTGGCAATCTTATTAAGAGAGATCGAGATTGAATTGAACAACTCTTTTGACCGAGTAAGATTCTGATTGAGCACCGCAACATCGGCCTCGTCAACGTCTACCTTGAATGACATGATCGGCAGAAATGACTCACACACAATTAGATTGATGGATCAAAATTGATGGAGATGGATGACTGAGTTCCAATTCCAATCTGACTAATAGTTCTGACTCACTTAGTTAAAGAACCTCAATTCTGACACTTTAGATTTTTGTATAAATACGCGGTAGGAGCACGATCAAATCTGTCATCTCAGATCTTACCAACCTGATATCTTATCATCATCAATATAAGCCAGGCTGAGATGATTCCAATCCACCAAGATACCCCTGAAGAAGTCGCTGATCTCTGTAGGGAGTTAAATCAAGCGTCCAAGCTTAAAAAGGAGGGAAAGTCTAGAAAGTTCACCAATACAGTTCATCATACATCTCAAAGAATCGATTCATGGAAGTTCAACGAATGGGACTATGGCAAGCCAGAAAAGATCCAACTTCCTACAAATGCTAGAGGGTTGTTCACCATTGATGATTCCCGTGTTGTGGTTCGTGGTTACGACAAATTCTTCAATGTCAATGAAGTACGGGCTACCAAAAAGGATTTCATGAAGGCCAACACCAAAGGTCCTTACGGCGTTACTTTGAAGGAAAACGGATGCATCATTTTCATCGGAGGGTTAATCACAGGCGATTTGGTGGTTTGCTCGAAGCATTCCACCGGTGAAAGGTCCGATTTGGATACCAACCATGCTCTCGAAGGTGAATCGCATGTGTTGAAACAATTGGCAAAGCATGGCAAATCTGCCAATGATCTCGGAAAGTTTCTTTATGAGCACAACTTGACAGCAGTGGCGGAATTGTGTGATGATGATTTTGAAGAGCATGTTTTGCCATATTCCAAAGAAAGCGCAGGATTATATTTACATGGATTAAACTACAATACCAGAGTATTTAAAACTGTACCGATGGATTTGGTCAACTCATTTGCTGAAGAATGGGGTTTTTTGGTGATAAAGTACTTCCATCACGATGATTTTGATTCATTGTTTGCATTCTTAGAAAAATCAGCTGAAACTGGAACATACAAAGGTCAAGAAGTTGAAGGGTTTGTCATCAGATGTAAAGATTTGGAAGGTGAAGATTTCTTTTTCAAATTCAAATTTGAACAGCCATATTTATTGTATCGTCAATTTAGAGAAGTGACCAAGAAGTTCATTCTGGGTTCAAGTACAAAAGTGAAAAAGAATAAGTACATCACGGCCCAATATGTGCTTTTCATTCAAGAATTATTCAAAAATAACCCTACCATCCCAGTGAATTTTATGAAGGGAAAAGATATCATCAAAACAAGAGAATTGTTTCTTCAACATATAAATGCTCCTCTGGGAATGAATCTTTTGGAAATAGATTCTATCAATGAGGGATTGCAACTGTTAAGCCTCAATGAAGATCCTGGAAAGAAAAGATACATTATCGTTCCCGTTTCAACCATTGCATGTGGTAAGACTACTGTTTTCCAAACATTATTGAATTTGTTCCCAACCTGGGCCCATGTACAAAATGATAACATCTCAAAAGGTTCAAAGGTAAGGTTGGCAGAAAAATGTTTAAGAGAATTATCTACAAGACGTGTTGTATTGGTTGATCGTAATAATGCCGAATATAGAGAAAGAAGGCAATTATTTAATGATTTCGATTCAAAAAGAGAAAAATACTTTGAAGATGATATAGAATTTCAATACGTTTGTGTCAATTTTATTGATGATGTTAAAGGTGATGAATTATGGGATATTACCTTTGATAGAATTAAGAAAAGAGGTGATAATCATCAATCAATTAAAAGTGCATCCAATGAAAGTTTGGCAATTAATGTGATGAAAGGATTCATTAATAGATTTCAACCGGTTAATATTGAAGAGGAACCAGATTCTCAATTTGATTTGGTGATTAATTTGAAACTCCATCGTGATGATTCATCTAAAGAGAACGCCAAGGCAATAATCAGTGAATTGGCTTCAAAATTCCCCTCATTAATAGAGAAAATTCCTAGCGATGAAGAGATTAATTCAGCATTCCAAAAGGCTTTAGACTATAAGCCTACTTTTGAAAAAATTATGGCCAAAGAAAAATCTCCTGCGTATTATGGTGTATCAGTTAATTCATCGGAAGTTCTTGACTATTTGAAGCTTAATATACCAGAAAATCCGGAATGGAAGACCCTCAATCAAGCATCTAGAGTTCAGGAAGAATTCCATATAACTTTAGGACATGTTTTTTCTACCAAGGGAGACCAACAACTTAAAGATAAATGGAAGGCATTAAATAAGATACTCCCATCCAAACATGCCAATGCAAAGAAAAATGCCTTGGAATTCTTTGCAGATTTGAAATTAAATTACATCGTTATTCATTTGGGAAAGCTCATTTGTATCGAAGCCTCAATAATCAAAGTTTATGGCCAAGATGAAGCTGAGATAAATGTGGAACCATTGAATAAATATCTTCATATTACAGTGGGAACTCAGGATGTGAAGTTCAAGCCCTCGGAATCCAACAACAGTTTGAATTTGATTCACAAACAATTCGACTCGTTAACCAAAGGGACCTTCGAATTTGACAACGATAAGGTAGAGATTATTCCTGCTTCCAGAATCATCGCCAAACAGCAGATCTACGCATTTTACCTGTGATACAAACCACCTCAACTAAATAGCCAAACATCCAAACATCCAAACATCCGTATATCCAAATACCTTAATAGACTTATAATAATACAATATATTACACATTAACACATTCACATTCACATTAACATTAACACAATCTTTGCATGGTAGCAACTAACAACCAATTCCACCACATAATAAAGGGTCTAGAATGTCAACTGAAACAGCACGTGAGGGATCCCGCCATCAGTGAAGATTGAGCCCATCGGACTCCACAAACTCCACAAACTATTCAAACTATAAAAACTGTTAAAAGTACTCATCACTTTTTATCCCCTCAAACATGTTCGAATTCATAACCTCATGGTTCAAACCTGCAGAATCCAACCCGCAATTGGTTGCCGAAGTCAAACAGGAAATTGCTTCCCACAAGATCGTCGTCTTTTCCAAGACTCATTGTCCCTACTGTCTGAGAGCCAAAAAGCTTTTGGAAGAACTCAAACAGGATGTTCGCTACATTGAGTTGAACCAGTTGCCTAACGGCTCTGCCATGCAAAACGCTTTGGAAGAAGTCAGCGGACAAAGAACCGTCCCTAACATCTACATCGATGGAAAGCACATTGGCGGCAACTCCGACCTTCAAGCTCTTCACCAACAAGAGAAATTGATGGCGTTGCTCAAATAACCGTGAAACCGTGAAATCGTGAAATCGTGAATCCGTATGTAAATATATCGAATCAAAGCTTACGTTATAGAATTGTATTGCCAACCCGGGCCTAGTCCGCAATATTGTCCCCAATATCAACTAATACATTTACACTGATAATTCATTTACAACAAGTTTGCGATGGCCCCCAAGATGTCTAGATTAACCCGTTTGATCAGCGCAAGATGGTATGCTTTGGGGGGTGGGATTGGCAGCAACAAACAGATCCTTTTCTGGGTAACAATCATGGTATTGATTGCTAGCGTGGTGGTGCAACATCTCACAGTATCGACCACGTCCGTCAGCGGAGTCACCATCTCAGATATGATCAATACCCTTGCTGATGAAAATCTTTCCCAATTGGCCTACTCCGAAGTGCCTCAGCACAACTTGACTACCACAGGCCTCGATCCCCGGTTGGCACCTGCTTTGGCTCTTAATGCCATAAGGCATCTAAACAGCTCGTTGTCTTTACCGTCGCTTCCACTTCCACTTCCATTCCATTGGTCATGGTGGGTGGATTTGACCCATGGCGATCACATAGACGATCATCAAAGCATAGATGGAATTGAATCAATTGACGGTCATCTAATTGTCAAATCACCTATCGACCAGGCACTACTGTGTACTCAAAGAATCCAATTGGGGCGGAATTATCTCAACTCCTCAGCTCCAATCCCTTCAAGATTAGCGATCTTGGGACTAGGAAATGTCAAGGAAATTCTTATGATTACATTAAATAAATCTGCAGGATATTTTCTTAGTGATCTGTATAGAAACAACTATCCCCATTCATCTAGAGTGAGCCTACTTGAAGAGGTTAATCTTATGAATATTAATTGGGCTACCTACAAGAAATTCCTAAAAGATCACCATCCCCTCCAACAAACAATTCATATTATTAATAGACATCAACCAAAGTTGAGTCAGCAAGATTTTATTTTTAATCCGGAAACACCCCAAAATAATTCTAACCATTCTTTGAGTATCGATCTATGGGAAAATCTATTTGCCAATCATACTTACAAGCATTTCAATGAAGCCATTCTAAAGGATGACCAGCGTGGATTTCATTTCGATTGGAGATTCTTCAATGGAGTGGACTATACCGATTATGAGCAAAAGGCGATTCTCCATCGAATTTCCAGATCTTGGTTACGATTCTCAACATCTGTTGGAATTCTGACCTGGTTGGCTCACGGAACTTTATTAGGGTGGTATTGGAATGGAATGAATATGCCCTGGGATCTGGATATCGATGTGCAAACCTCAATGAGTTCAATGATTTTTTTAGCGAACAATTTCAATCAGACTTTGGTTGTGGATGTGACCGATAAAGACCTCAATTCTGGAGTATCTTCGTATCTTCTAGATATTGGTCCAAGCTTCTTGTCAAGGAAACGTGGCGATGGACTAAACACCATAGATGCAAGGTTCGTAGATACCGCAACAGGCTTCTATGTGGATATAACTGCCATATCATATAACGCGAATTCGACGGATGAGACATTATCCTATGGTGAGACCAAGGAATTCAACCAGGTATTTGACCCTGATTTTATTAGCAAAGATGCTTCCAACACTATTATCAAAAAGGATTTAAATGATGAAATACAATCCATCAAATCCAAGTACATCAAAGATAAACAATTATACAATTGCAAAGACCTTCATTTTTATACTTGGAATGACATATATCCACTCAAAGAAACCCTTTTTGAAGGGGTACTATCGTATGTTCCCCAAAATTTCAAATCAATCTTGAAAAGAGAATATCGATATGGTCTTCATAGCAAGCAACATGCAGATCATATTTTCAGACCAGTTCTAGGTTTGTGGATATCAAAAAATGTGTGTTCTAAAGATTTTATTGGCAATAAATGCTCGGACAAGGACACTATCAGCGAAGTAGCATATACAAGAAAGTTCACTTCAAATCATAAAGCCGAAATGTCCAAAAGAGAATATTCATTGGAAGAATTTCCGCCATTTAGATTGGATCCATGGATTATTAAGAAATCGATTCAGCTTAAAACCAAGTAGCAATAACAAGAACTCTATTTCATGATGTCTTTTAATAATTCAATTCCCCACAAATGAAATTTGACAAAAATTTGCAGATCGTTAGTTAATTCAACCAAGGACTTGGGTTTGATCATTGATCTCCTTAAATACCTTTCATTGTCGAGCATTCCATTTTCAGCCTTACCTAGTAACTCTTTTTTGGAAAGCATATCTTCCAAAGTTCCTTCCACCTTATGTTGCAACAATGCGGTGATTTCATTGAAATATATCCCAATGATATCCCAATTCATCAAGAGATCAGTTTCATTATCACTCACCACCATTAGCGAATATTTTCGCTCGGATCCTCTCGCATTGGCATCTTTAATCTTCAACACTTTATTCACACAATAACCATTTACTGCATCACCATAAAACATGGGTTTGGTAACATCAGCCGTGGTTTCTACCGAGAGTGCTTTCATGACTAGTTTAGTGAGCGACAAGTATCTTTTCTGAGAGGAAGGATAGTGTGTAGAAATGAATACCGAACCATCCAAGGTTTCCTTGGAATCACTGGTGATTAAATTCACCGCATCATCAGGAAGGTGTAATTTACAAGAAGCACATGATTGGAGCTTGGAATTGGTGGTCAACGTATGCTCTGATTTGGTCGATTTGCTTGTCACTTGAGTACACACAATAATTGAAGGACCATGAAGCTCACAAAAGTGGGCCAAACTAACGATATAGTTAGCCATTTTTCATTCTCTAAAGGGTCAACAAGTCAAAAAGAACGGCGGTGGTTTCCCATCAAAATCAACAAGTTGCCGACTAAATAAGAATCGTGACAAATTGATAGTGATGTGACAATGTGACAAATGGACAAAGTGTTGGGTATCAAAGTGATCTAACAATTTGTGTAACGGACACGCTTAACTGGCGGCAATTTGAAATTTTCTGCGGCGTGATCCTATGGAGGACTTTGCTTGAGCACATCTGTTGAACAAATCTACTTATTCTATCAAATATGTCTACTACTAAAAGTACGTATGGTGAAGATATTGGGAGATGAGATATCAATTCTGACTCATTGTTAACAGTAGCTGGTTAATTGAATGGTAATTCCCAAGATCCCACTTTTTTCCCCAGAAAAATACTAACTATAGCTCCTGATTATACCATTGCCAACTCCGACGTCGTCCAAAAGTACAAGGTCGCTGGTGAAATCTCCAACAAAGTGTTGAAGCAAGTCAAGGACTTGGTTGTTGATGGTGCTACCACTTTAGACATCTGTGTCAAGGGAGATGAGCTCATGAACGAAGAATTATCTAAGATCTACAACTCTAAGAAGACTTCCAAGACTCCAAAGGGTATTGCTTTCCCAACCTGTGTCAATCCTAACGAGTACCCAGGTCATGTTTCCCCAATTGACAAAGAAGATGAAGCTAACATTACCTTGAAGACCGGTGACGTTGTAAATGTGATGTTGGGTGTCCAAGTCGATGGATTCCCAGCCATTGTTGCTGAAACCGTGATCATTGGTGCTAAGGAATCTCCAGTTGAAGGTAAGAAGGCCGACTTGATTCATGCCGCTTGGTTTGCTTCTGAAGCTGCCTTGAGAACCTTCAAGCCAACCAAGAAGAACTGGGACGTCACCAACGTGGTGTCTCAAGTCGCTAAGGATTACGGTACTACTCCAGTCGAGAGTATGTTGACCCACAACCAAGAAAGAAACGTATTATACGGAGCCAAGGAAGTCATCCTTAACCCTTCCAAGCAAAACAAGGACCAAGTTGACACTTACAAGTTCGAAGAAAACGAAGTTTATGGTTTGGATGTATTGATCTCCACCTCTGAAGATGGTAAGGTCAAGCCAGCCACCTTGAAGACCAACGTCTTCAAGTTGACTGGTAGTTCATACGCCTTGAAGTTGAAGATGTCACATAAGGTTTTGGGTGAGGTCCGTAAGAACTCCAATGGTCCATTCCCATTCAACATCAGAACCTTGGAGGAACCAAAGAAGGCCAGATCCGGTTTGCACGAGCCTGTTAACCACAAGGTGATGTTGGCCTATGATGTTTTCGCTGAAAAGGAAGGCGAGTACATTGCCCAATTCTTCACCACTTTTGGTATCACCAAGAACGGTATTGTTAAGTATACCTCTCCAGAATTTGATGAAGCACTTTACAAGTCCGACAAGAAGATTCAAGACGAAGTCCTTGTCAAGCTCTTGGAAGAGCCATTGAAGGTCGAAAAGAAAAAGAAGAACAAGGCCTAAATCAAAAGTTATTTCCTCTCGTAATTAATCCACATGCAAGTCACGAACTTTAACAATTAAGGACATGTAGTAGAAGTTAATAATTAGCCAACAATCTCCCAACTCCCATCTCCCATTAGCTAATTAGGACGTACCAGTCTAATTCAGTCAAGAATCTCCCATCCACCTCGCGTAAACTCCCTATACTAGTTCCAGCTTACGTAATCCACATGGCCAAGTTCTCCCGATCGTCCAGATTACTAAAATCTTTCTCTCTACAATAAACTAGACAATTCTACCTCCACTGTGCCAATCAGATTACCGCATTGTTTTCTTCGATTAAAACTAATTACACTGTGGCAAATTTGGTAATTTGTTAAATTTGTCATTTTTATTCTTCCTAACCTCGTCAATCCAACGATATTTGTCATAAACCGGTGGATTTTGTTCAAATTCAAGCTAACCTTCTTCAAGTTAACAATTTCTACATCTTGTGATTATTTGTTCCAGGAATCTTGACTATTAAATTGTTCACCATTAGCTGCCATTTTTAGTTTTTCCTCCCTTTCCACCAGCACCATCTCGCTCGTCCGCGAACCAAATTTTTATCTATCACTCTTCCTCCACATTAATGAAGGCAGAAATGTCCGAGTCGTCTGAACCCTCCATTAATAGTGTCGTGAACCAAACAAATGGACATAAAAATCCCCAAGAATTTTTGGATATCGATACTCATGATGTTGACAAATTAATTGAAAATTATGCTAATTCATTACAAACATCTCGACGGTCATCTACAAGTTCAACAACAAAAATTAACTCTACGGTGTCACAATTACTGGAATCGGTGGCAGAAACAATAAAAACTTATGAAGAAGAAGGATTTGAACCTCCTTCAATTTCCATGAAAAATGAAATAGTTATGAATGAAATTGCTCAATTTAATCAAAATATTCAAAACGCTAATTCCGATGCTAAACAACAACCTCTGGCCATGGAAGACGTGAAATTACAACCAAATATAAAACTGGAACAATCGGATAAGATTCTGGAAGTTTCCTTTTCAAATGAAAACCCTACAAACTCTCTCATACCGTCTCCTTCAGACTCTCAAAATCCAACACCACCTCCATTTCCATCACCTTCAGCATCACCAACACTGATTGAAAATGGTTCAGGCTCCGGCTCAGGTCCAGGTTCAGGCTCCGGCTCAGGCTCAGGTTCTTCCCATTCCAATGATGTTGCAACGTCTGTAGATAATCACCAATCTGCACCACTCAAGATTCCAAAACTCAGTGGGGTGTCTATGCCACCATTATCCACTGGTGCAACTTTACCGTCATCATCAACACAATTAACTTTTCCCAAACTACACAACCCAAATGCATTTTTCCCAGCTCCAATAGTTCCTGAAGCTGTTGTTCCAGTAAAAAGAAAAGTGGGTAGACCACCAGGAAGTGGAAAGAAAAAGAAGCTTGCAGTTCCTCCAAGAATTCCAAGATCTGAAAGATTGGCTTCTAGAATTAATCGCTCTCTGAGCGAACAACCTGATGACTCCCTTGATGGTATTGATTATCCTCCTCCTCCTCCTCCTCCTCCAAAAAGAAGAGGACCTGGTAGACCCAGAAAAAATGAACGAGTAGTTAGAGATCCATCTCAATTTGTGGAACCTCCATTGGCTGGTCCAACTGCTCTGTATACTGGATTGCCCTTGGAATCAGGACCTACTGCAAAGATAAAAAAGGAGTCATTATGGCCGTCAAAGTATACCAGAAGGCCTATGAAAAATAGTGGAACCTTTTCTCGTGAAAGCTCCACGGTGACTGAAGATACTACAGAAGCTGAAAAGGTACTTAATTCACAATTACGTCTGGAATTGACTCTCTCTTTAACTCAAGCTAGTGAAGAAAGAACAGATATTTCTACTAAATCAATTGAACCAGAAGAAGTACGACCAAACACTACTAATACAGAATCTATCGGGTTAAACCCAGACATACCTTCAGCAGATTCCTATAAGAAGATTAAATTCTCTTCCCCTAGAAGATTATCAATCTTAGGCTCATCAACATCCAACTTACCAAAAATCATTAACTCTGATGATTTACCTCAGCATAATGAAGAATATTGTTCAGCCTGTGGTGGTTCGGGTATTTTTATATGTTGTGAATCTTGCCCTAAATCGTTTCATTTCACTTGTTGTGACCCTCCATTGGATGTCGCCCCAGAAGATGAATGGTATTGTCGTGAGTGTAGCTTAGAAAAGGACCCGCTGTTGGCTGGAAAATGGAATAACATCGGTCTCTTCAGCGAACTCATGAATCAACAAGAGGGTAGAAATCCAGTTGAATTTCAATTACCCAAGCATTTGAGAGAAATGACATTTATTGGGGTTGAAACAAGTGAGAATGGTGATTATGTTGATGAATCAATGAAGCCAGATCCACCCAGTAAGGCTAAAGGATCTCAAATCGATGGCTTCAATAAAGATGAATCTCTTGAAATTGATTCATTATATGACCCTGATGGGAATCCATATTTATGTCACAAATGTGGGTTATCAGGTAGAAACCGTCGAACTTTGGCACATTGTGATTTTTGTCCCTTGGTTTGGCACATTGATTGTCTTGAGGAAGCAATGCCTGGACCTAAAACAATTGGAACCAAATGGAGATGTCCAAATCATGTGGAAGAAGTAATCAATGATATATTGACTGAAAAAGCAATGAAAGAATTAGAGAATTTGGGAGAAAAACTCAGGTTCCGTTCTTATAAAGATTCCAAGGTTATTGAGCCAACTTTAAGATCACATTTCTTGAAAGTTTCCTCCATGAGCAATTTCATTGTACAGTATAATGATCAGCCAAATCTATTGAGGAATCCAAAATTACAAGATTATCTCAGGTATCAGGAAAAAGACTTCTCCAGACGTAAGCCTGAATACTTCAATACTGAGAGAAGTATCTACAAAAAGTTTGAAGACACACTCGATGATGAAGATGTGCATCCAGAATTTACCACACCAGATTACTTTGATAATTCTGTGGGAACTAATTACGGAGTTTCATCTCAGGCTTCTGAGAAATTAAGCAAAATTTTATGCTTGACATCACGAAACGATCCAGGTCAGTCTTTCATTTATAGAATACCTGAAAAGCTGATTTGCATAGATTTCATTTCCAAAGCAAATCGAGACAACAAGAGAAAAATCAAACATCAAGTACTTGATACAATCAAAGAATACGACTGTATGAAGAGATTTGAAACCAATAAGGACGAAAGAGAATATATTAAAGGTATTGACAAATTACAAAAACAAGGACTCGATTTAAAACTGTTGGTACAAGCTGCTTCCCAAGCAAGTGAGACTCCACAGGAAACTAAGACAACTATACTGAAGGAAACTTTGACTACTGAGGAAATTGAAGAGTTCAGAAACATCAAGTCATTGATGAATATTAAAGGAAAGGACAACTTGATGAAATTCTTAACTGGAAAATAATTAACCAATTATTTTCCAATAAATTAACCTTGGTCTGTTTTCAAATTCACGTAAGTTGTTCTGATTCAGATTAATATCTAGCACCAAAATTGCTAGCTACATAGCATAACTGTAATATATATGTACAAGTATAACTATCTATAGTAAAAGTAGACTATGACTAAGCAAAAAGGTCGCTTTTAGGAGGTTTCAAAGTTGGTATATCGGCCTCGTTAACCTTGGATGCTCCGGTATGTTTCACTAATTCATCAAGAATAGCACTACTGTGCTTATTAGCACAGTCGATCTCAAACTTTTCACTGTTCATTCCATGAACCACTATTTTAGCTGGGCATCTAGCCACTTCTTCTTTGGTGTTTGCGCTTATTCTGGTCATGACGAAAGGCAATTCGGTGTTGTGAAATTTTAAAGTTGGCAAGTTGTGTCTCCAAAACTTTCTTAACCCTACCGAAGGGCCATGCATGTTCTTTTGAATCAAGAAGATTTCAATCTTGTTGAACTTGCTTTGGTCAATTTTGAAAGCTGTTTGTTCAGTTCCGGCAATTTGGTTCAAACGAGCAATTTGCTTCAAGATTCTTGAGGATGGGAAATCCTTGAACATCTTATTTGAGCTCATGATGATGTTGGTCTTCTCTATGATTGTAGACTATCAAAGTGAATTAAAATTCTTTTTTGGTGTGCACACGTTCTTTTGCTACCAGCGATTTTTAGTATGTCGCTTCTACCACTTGTAATGGGAAAAACTCCACAGAACTAAAACGAGCGTTTCATTAATAAATTGACTTGACTTCAATTTAAATTGAGGAAACTTCTAGAATAGAATTGAAAATCAAATTGTCTCGAAATTGAACTAAACGTCTTGTGGTGGTGTTGGGTTTTGTGAAACTAATCGATTATATTTACTATATTCTAATGTGGAGAGTTTGGGTAGATTTTGATCCACCAAATTTATCATTATAATCTAATAGCATTTCATAATAAGTTGGCATAATATTATTGGTTGATTTATGCCATTAGATTTTGGAATAGAAGTGTTGAGAATTTACTGGTTCCTGTTCTAGTTCCAAGTAATGGGACTGAGCTGTACCATAGTCATTCTCATTGTAGTAGTCACCTACTCGTAAGCTTAATTTATAGGTGTTTTCTAGAGTATTTCAGTATGGGTTTTCGCCACTTTGGACGCAAGTATTATTTTGTGATTCATGTCAAAATACTGTGTCTGTGGACATGTCAAAATATTGTGTTTGTGGACCTGACCAAAGTCTGTGTTGTCTGTTTCTGTTCCTGTAAGAAAACAATCTGATGGGAGCAATATTCTATAAATTGAACAAGCAAGCGAGGGAGGTTTCTGATCATTTGATGGGCAATTACTTTGACTGCACTCGTGATATTACTCTAATTACCGGCGGGTGTTCGGGATTGGGAAAGCATCTTGTTTCGAAATTTGCTGCGAAAAATGGTCGTATAGTGGTGCTTGATATTAATTTGCCATCTCCAGGTGAAAGGGTTGACAATGTTCATTACTTCCAATGTGATGTGGGAAATTTTGGTCAGATTTCGAAAATTAAAAACACCATCTTCAAAGAAATCGGTCCTCCAACAATTTTAATAAATAATGCCGGTGTCACTAGTATTAAACCTATCCTTGAATTAGATGTTTCTGAAATTGATAAAATTATCCAAACAAATCTTTTGTCCAGCTTTTATTGTATCAAGACCTTTTTACCCTCAATGATTGATATGAAAAGAGGTTATATCGTCACAATTGCTTCAGTATTGGGCTATTTAAGTCCAGCCAAGCTAAGTGCTTATGGAGCTTCTAAAGCGGGGCTTATGGCATTACATGAATCACTCACGTATGAGTTAGGGTCTCCGATTTGGAACAAAACCGGAGTTAAAACTCTTTTGATTTGTCCTGGTCAATTGCAAACAGAAATGTTTTCTGAAATTGATACCCCTTCTCAATATTTTGCACCCAAACTTGATCCAGAATACGTTTCAGATCAAGTTTTCAAAGCCGTCGAGCTTGGTCGTAGAGGTGAAATTAAACTTCCACTTTATAGTAACTTCGTTCCAATATTTAGGGCCTTGCCTTGGTTTTTAACATATTTTGCAAGAAAGTTTTCCGGTATTGATCATTGCCTAAACTCCCTTAAAAATGAGTTCTCAGAGGTTCCATTTGACATTGGGTCATCAACTTCAAATTCCTAGAACAAATCCAATTCATATAATTTTTGCTAGAAACTCTCTCCCTAAAAGATTTTCAATATTGAAATTTCTCACTATCCATATGTCTTTTGTGCCGGCATTACTGACATTCACTTCCTTCTTGCAAAGCTCGAAGTTATGCTTTTTAGACCTGTCACTCCAAAAAAGGTCTCCCATTTTTGAAAGGCTAATGTATACTTGTTCAATCGGCATATGATTGAAAAACTCTGATAAATCAGAGGAAGTAAAAGTAATGGTCATGGAGTTCTTTTTGTTTAAAACTATTTCTCTAGATTCATCCAATGGAAGATCTGTAATAATCAATTCTAAACTTTGATATTTTGGATCATTTAATGAAAGATCATCATTGAATGATTTGGTACATATATGAGACCAATCCATTGGAATGGTTGCAGCCACGTATGCTCTAGTCCTGAATATGGAATTGTACTTTATCACCCCAGTATTAAAATTTTCAAACGGTGATGGATATGATGGTTGTATTTGAATTGGTTGGTGAGGAGTTGGACTGTGAACTTCATCTGAATCGTAATCGTCGGGAAATTCCAGGTCTGCAATAACAGCAGACAGATCTTCTAATTTCACTTGAGCTGCTAACATTCCTGAATTTACCGATCCTGATGAATTGGAATATGATGTTGAGACTTGAGATTGCTTCTTTGATGCCTCGAATGACAAACTTTGGGAATAGAATTCTTCTTCTGATCTATCTCCAGATAAAATCACTTGTGATTCATCGATGGACCTATGCTCGGGTTTGATGGTCTGAAAATCTTGAGAGTCAACCGTATTGTTGATAGCAGCCATTCTATAATGTTGTGTATCTTTTACTTGAGACATCTGACTTCGGTTCTTCAACCGGGACAAAAACTCCGATGGAATCACTTTCTTCGGCAAGCTATCCAACATTTCAAACATTTCTTTTGGCAAATGTTCCACCATACGGGCAAAAAACTCTCTTAACTCAACACTGTCATCCTTATTCTTATCGACTAAATACATTGTGTTACACCGGGTTTGCAATTGACCCTGGTATATCCTGAAGCTTACGTTGATCTTCAATAACATCAATTTATCCATAATATCGGTGGACTTTCCATTTCCTGTAGAGCTATAGTCGAAATATCCGAACTTCTTTCTGTAGTCTTCAATCACGGGCTCCAACCTGTTGGCAAATGTTCCAACGTTTAATGTTTGGTCATCGTCGATTCCATAGTCTTTAAAGGTAATTGCCTTGTTTGACGGGGTTTTTAACAAGGAGTTCCGGGTGAAATCGGTGACATGAAGAATATCTGGTGCATTTTCATTCATGAAATGATCTAATCGAAGCGCGTAACAATATATTGTGGCCTGGTAATTTTCGATTCCTGACATAGTGAAATCTCGAATTGGACGTATTCCAAGATCCTTCCTGGAACTCTTGCCATGAGAATGAGATCGCATTGTTGGGTTTCACTATTGATTTGGAAGTGCTTTGGTGGTGAAGTTGTAGCAGATTTGTTTTCCCAACGCGCGCATCACTATTTCAGTTCCAAACAGATCTGAGATTGTGGGGGAGAGCCTTCATGCCAACGGCATTTATGACATCATAAAAAATCATAAAATATCATGCAACATTAAACCAAATTAACATCAGATACAATTTAATCAGTAGTACAGAAATGTACAATTTATTAAGAGCTCTTAAGTGCTCCTTCGGTATCTAATTTTAATTGATATGTATGAATATATTATCAGAAAGGCCATTTATGGCCAATTCTTATTCTTAATTTTGAAGGAATTATGATCTATAGTCTCCATTGATGGTGACATACTCGTAAGATAAATCACAAGTCCAGAATTTTGCTTCCTGGCCTCCACCAGTTCCCAAATCAATCTCAATCACCAAATCTTCATTCTTTAAAATTTCCGAGGCTCTTTCCTCATCAACTTGTTCAGGCTCTCCATTCACAAGAAGCTTTAAAGCTGGTGATCCATCGGTTGGAATAAATGAGACGTTTGTGCTGGAAGGAATGACGGAGTTTTCTGACGAAACATCCGAGTATCCAATAGCACACAAAATTCTGCCCCAATTGGCATCTTCTCCAAACATTGCAGTCTTGAACAACGAGGAATTGGATATAGAACTAGCGATGGACTTTCCATCTTCGTAGTTCAACGCATCCTTAACTTGGATGGTGATGAACTTTGTAGCACCCTCGCCATCTCTGACCACCAATTGAGCCAATTGTTGGGCGAACTCGGTGATTTCACTCTGTAAACTAGTGAAAGATTCTGAAGAGTCATTATCGATCAATGGTCCACCAGCAGCTCCATTGGCAATAGCAACAATGGTATCATTTGTAGACATGTCTCCATCCACAGATATACTATTGAAGGATCTTTCTGTTGCGTGGGTTAAAATACTCTTCAAGGCACCAGCTGTCACTGGTGCATCAGTAACAAAGAATCCAAGGAGGGTGGCCATATTTGGACAGATCATTCCCGCACCTTTGGCAAGACCAGCCAATGTATATTTGTGACCATTCAATTCGAACTGCTTGGTTACTAATTTTGGGAAGGTATCTGTGGTACAAATGGCGTTTGCACATGCTAACCAATGCTCATGGGTATTACCTAAGTTCCCAAGAGCTAGCTTAGGAATTCCAGTTAAAATGTTGTCTATGGGCAAGTTGTTTCCAATGACACCAGTAGACATTACTAAGGTTGAATTATGGTGATTCTCCAAAACCGCATCGGTAAACTTGACCATATCTTGAGCATCTTTCATCCCTTGAAGACCAGTCACTGCATTGGCATTTCCACTGTTGATGATAAGCGAGTTGATTCCTTCACCGGATGTTTCTTGCAAGATTCTAGATGATACTTGAACGGGAGCTGCCTTGAACTTGTTCTTGGTGAAAACACCAGCAGCTACGGCGCCTTTCCCATGTTCATTCTTGAGCATAGCCAAATCCAAAGACTTGCCATCTTTCTTGACACCCGAATGTATTCCACCTACTTTAAATCCCAACGGGTACACTCCTGTTTGAGGCACAAACCGTTGTGCCTTGGAAAGAAACCGGAACTGTTGGACATGACGAGACATTATTGATGGAAAATGAACTAGTGAGAATTGGCGCTATTTAAGTAATCGCTCATGCGGGAATTGAGTCATCAGTACTTCGAAACTACAACATTTGAATTAGACGCTATCTGTTGTTTCAACACTGCAAGATTTGCTGGTGGAAAAGGGACAACTTCTCATCAAAGCTTATCGAACATTCCTTACCCATATGAAGCATTATTAGTTCAGATAACGCACTGTCTTAGTTAGGTAGTTTTATTAAGCGCGGTGTAGTGAAGATTTTGCAAATTAACCACAACATCCTGCATACACCCTGAACAACTACCCTCGATGAACTGGTACGATGAAGACTATCATTTGAACAGATGCCCAGGTAGTCATCGATATCACGTGATTCCGTTATCCAAAGTCCACAATCACAATTACTATGATCATCTTTAATTTTATATAATTTATCAATAAATTTATCAAAAATTTTACTTTTAGACACATAACCAAGTCCAGTTACAGAAACATTCCAACTACTATCAGTCGTTTTCCTGAATTTCAGTCATTCTAATGAAGCGGTTATACAACTTTATATATTGCACGATATCCAACTAAATTTGGTTTAATGATTTCCAACTTGACATCATTCAGACTCTCATAGAAAACTGACCATGATTAAGGCGATCCACCAACTTCATAAGATCCACCATGGAAAAGTCATGTGGATTATTTCATCACGATCTATATCAATATCAGCTCAATTGAATCAATTACAGTATAATTCTACAGACTCTTTACCTGGAAACAGGATCACAGACATTCCAAGACTTCAGAATGGGGAAAACCGAACGTTATTAAGATCAAATGATTACTCACAAAAATACATCGAAGAGGTTTCATCATCCCTTTGGAATGATCAGGGCCACCATAAAAAACCACAGCAGCATAGCGTACTACAAATCAACAACTTTTTCCAGGCATTAATCAACGATGATTTCGTTAGGGCCAGGCAAATATTACAAAAATTATGTCATCAAATTAACAGACTATCCCCCATCGAAACAAGAGACTTCCAAATAGACAATTATTTATCATGTTTTTCGCTAATGTTATCTACACAACATTTGGTGCTTCCAAGTCTAAAACTTACAATCGATGATTTCAATGATTTTTCAAAGAAGATGAAAAATTATGATCTCAGCGCAGAAATACAATCAAACATTCTAGAAGTGAAACTACTCATCATGAAAAACTTGGTGAATTGTTACTCCGATGTACTTCCATACCCTAATAAAAATCAAAAGATCATCAAAAACTCCATTGCATCATATTTCAAGGTTCTAAAAAAAGAGTATGGTATAAATATCAAGAGAATTAGTTCCATTGAGGGTATTAATATTCAGTCATTAGAGGAAATATGTAAACTGGCCAAAATTAAGATGCCACAGCCAAATTCAGTTTGCAATGAAGACAACATCACGATTAAAGATGATGCTATGAATATTGCACCCTATGAAGATTCAAATGGGTTTATCAGTTTGTCAAATTTGTGCTCCTACATTTCAGATACAAGGTTTGATAAATATGGCACTGGGAAATTGTTCGAAATATTTGACAAGTTAACTCCACAACAACAACAAGTATTCATGAAAGAATATCAAGCATTTAATAAGTTGAAACAATTTCAAGTTGAATCTCATTGCTTGGATTTGGTTGAAGAATTAAAACTTGCTACCAAAAAACCTGGATTCTATTCTGTAAATAAGTTCAAAACAGAAAATGAAGGCTTAATTAATCAATGGTTTATCTCCTGTGTTGATGAATTAAACAAAATTTCAAAAAAAGTTCTGCATAGCTCGAATGTTAAATCGTTCACTGATGATGAGCAAATTCTTGCTAAATATTTTGTTGTATGGAATTTAACTTCTAAAAATGCTCTTGTTACCTTATTGATCTCGAATTTACTATCAAAAACCATCTCTTCTAAAAATGACTACGTTAAATTAATTGATTTGGTTTCACATGTTGCATCGTCATATAAAAGACTTATTTTCAAAGAAAAAGCTTACCAGAGTATTCGAAAAGAAATCTTACAGAGATTTGAACAAGATGATGGTTTGAAATTGTTTACCAGTCTTATAAAAATAATTGTTTCCAAGTGTAAGATTGAGTTGCTGAAATCAGATATTGAAACCATCAAGAGTATTAGGATTCTCGAGAATAAAAGTGAACCTGATAACAATCAAACTTCGATTGATCAACCCGCTTTTAAACATGAAATAATTTGGACAGCCTCGAATAAACTGTTGGGAATCGTCAGGATTAACGCATATTTGTTTCATAAATTCAAAACTTATGATAACTTAGCCTATACAAGATCACTTTATTTACCAATGCTTTGTACACCCAAACCTTGGATTGCTCCTACAAATGGTGGATTTTTGCAAGATTTAAAGCCAGTGGTATTTTCAAACGATATCAAAACGTCTTTAACTTACATTAAAAAGGCTCATGATGCTGGTCAGATGAGCTCAATTTATGAAGGCTTAAACATATTGGGTTCAGTACCATGGGCAATAAATTATGATGTATTGCGAGTGTTTAACGAAGTGATGGAGTATGAACAAGGATTCCTAAAAATACCCCCAAAATTATCATATGTTTCCGAGGAAGACGAGAATTTTAATGATATTAAAAGCTTAAGAATCCAATATAATATGATTAAAAAGATCGCCAATTGCTTTGGTACAAATGGTGATATGTTTTATCTTCCTCATGGAGTCGACTTCAGGGGAAGAGCTTATCCGATGGTTTCAGAACTCTCACATTATCAACAGGATCCTGTTAGGAGTTGTATGATGTTTTGGAATAGCAAGGCTTTGGGGAAAGATGGATATGATTGGATCAAATATCAATTGGTTGGGGTTTATGGTAAGGACAAATTAGACAAGAAGAATCGCTTGACCTATTTTGATGAGCATATCAATTCAATCATTGATTCTGCTGAGAACCCTTTGACTGGTAAAGGGTGGTGGAAGCAAGCAGAAAAACCATGGCAAACATTATCACTCTGTATGGAGGTGAATAAAATTATAAAGTTTCTGAAGAACAATAATATAGAAGAATATCAGTGTCGTATCCCAATTCACCAGGATGGATCATGTAATGGACTCCAACATTATGCTGCGTTAGGTTTGGATATAGCAGGTGGAAAATCTGTCAATTTAATAAGGAACTCCACGGGTGTTAGAGGTGATGTCTACTCCAAAGTTTTAGAGATAGTTGAGTCTAAAGTCCAACAAGACGTGTTAAAGGGTAAATCTCTAGCGATTCTTGCCAATGAAATTTTATCCAGAAAACTAGTTAAACAAACTGTGATGACAACAGTTTATGGTGTGACAAATTACGGTGCTGCAACTCAAATTCAACAAAGAATAAAGGATTATATTGAGGATAATACTTCAAAAGGAGTTAACCACACAGAAATGGCCAAATTGATGGAGATTCAAAATTCAAAACGTCAATTGGCAAACTATTTATCATCTTTGGTCCTAAACTCGGTTTCTGAATTGTTCCAATCGGCAAATCTAATTCAAGATTGGTTACTAGAGAACTGTCATAGAATTATTAATTCGTATGATATTGAAACAATCAACCATATTAATAAAGATCCAAATTTCATGGACCTGGCTTCATATAAACCAATGATTTGGACCTCTTTGTCAGGATTTCCCGTGGTTCAATTATACAAGCACACTAAATTCTCACTTATACCAACAACGTTACAAAGTATTAAAATCAACTTACAATCGAAAATTGCCCCGGTCAACAAAAGAAAACAATTGAATGCAGTTGCCCCTAATTTTATTCATTCATTGGATTCGATTCATATGTTGATGACGGCAGTAACCTCGAAAATGGCCTCCATTGGATTCGTATCAGTTCATGATTCATTTTGGACATATCCGAGTGAAGTAAATCAATTATCTACAATATTGAGAGAGGAGTTCGTCAGATTACATTCTTCAGAAGTCATGGAAAGCTTACGAGATGATATGAAATATACCACGAAAAATTCATTTCAGCTTGTTTGGATTGAAAATGCTTCAAATCAAAAGTTAGTAGATACCATATCAGAGTCAAGAATGCCATATTGGGACCTGAGATCGATCTCAAAATCATTATTGAAAGAATTAAAAGATATCAGTGATAATAATTGCCCAATTTTCAATATTGTTCAGCAATTTAAACCAGAATTATACTTCAAGAAGAAATCTGGAAAGGAAATTGAAACATATGTCTCTAGCCTTGACCTGCCAAAATTAGTTCGAAAGCTTGAAATGAAATCCTTTACTCCAGTATGGATGCCAGTCAGTATTTTGAAATTACCACCAAAGGGAACATTAGATATTAAACAAGTCTTGAACAGTGAGTATTTCTTCTCATGAAAGTTTATTCTTCTTGGATCATCTTCTCAAGTTTATCAAAAATTCTATCCCTGTGTATGGCAAGTGGGTCGTCATGATCAGATTCAAAGAAGGTATTTCTTTTTATTTCCGAATCATTGAAATACACATCCTCTGATAAATATTGGCCGTCGTAGTCGTCGTAGTCATAATCGTATTCATCATCCAAGAGCTCTAAGTTTCCACCTTCATTATTCTCTAATTCATTGGTGTCACTGAACGCACCAGCATCTTC
Organism: Suhomyces chickasaworum; assembly: GCA_030568495.1. Classification (NCBI taxonomy): domain Eukaryota; kingdom Fungi; phylum Ascomycota; class Pichiomycetes; order Serinales; family Debaryomycetaceae; genus Suhomyces; species Suhomyces chickasaworum. The sequence continues at coordinate 2,543 of JAJMGF010000009.1, read as the reverse complement.
GTCAGTGGGATAGTCATTCTGATAAAAGTCTTCGGCATTTGAATCCTCGTCATCCGATACAGGTGCTGGCTTATTGGGATCATCATCATCTGATTGATAAAGGGAATCCTCTGTGTCATCAAAAAACCGGATGTAACCTATCTGAGCCTGTGGATGGTTCTCTGATGTCAAAGGAGTGTTTTTAGATAAGAAATAGACATCATATACGTATTCTGATATCTGCTCTTGGGGTGTTTCATCTGCAACGGCAGGTTTGTTTTTGTTCCTTCTTTTCCTTGTGTTACCACTATCGTCTTCTACACTTAAGTAAGATGAAATCATGTCGGATAACTCATTGGGGATTTCAACATCTTCTTGGGTTTGGTGCTTAGGTATGACAAACTTACGTTTCCTGCTGTTGACTGAAGATTCATCTGAATCTTTATCTTTCTTGTCACCAGTAGCAACATTAAGAACAGAATCTATTACTGATTGATCTTCCGAGTTCTTCAAGTCATCTGTTCTGGTTAAGGTATAAAAAGTTTGTTCTTTTTGGAATGGGGAACGAGTTCTTGGTGTTTGCACTGGCGAAGGTTGTTTGGAAGATAACGGTGTGGAAGGTTTGGATCTTTTCGGGTCTCTACTTTGCAAGATCAATGCTTGGAGAGGATCTTGGTCCCGCTTACGCTTGATACGTAAGACCTGTGGGAGTTCGTTCATGATAGCAACTGTTTCTCTGAATTTCGCAGTGATTACAAACTTGAATATAGTGTTTGATACAATATAATATAAAACAGCTAGGAAGTGCTGTATATGCTAATTATTAATAGAAGTATAGATGTTGAAAGTGACGGTAGGCAATTGAGTCAACTCAGCTGTGACATTTCCATCTACTCCGAAACTTTTCAAGATGCCTCTGATTACCCCACATGGAAACCATAAATGAACTCTAGCTTTGGTCACGGTATCATACATGCCTTTCGAACTACTTAACCCCGAGATCATCTTGTAATTGCTATCGACCAACACAAAAGTTCCTCTATGATTTGTTCGCAAGTTGTCCATTTGTTTATTGTAGAGACATTTCCAAACATCTCGGCAGACAAATTTCATGATATCTAAAATGTCCACGATTTTAGAGGGTGGAGTTGCAGAAGTTGCAAACCGGGCATTCTTGTAGAGTAGAAGTTCTGCTAACTTCAATCCCAAATTATAGCCATAAGCTTCAATTCTCAAACTAACATCATCATCCGTCATGAGAGGCAGATCCAAGGCGTTCACTGTTCCTGGGAAATCGTTTGGAATCTTTGAGAGTATCGTGCTATTGGTGGTATATTCATCTTTATCTGCCAATCCATCAAATGAATTGGTATCGGCTATTTTGTGAGATACCCGAATGGCGGTGGGAACAAGTTCTTGAAGTAAGAAATGAAGGGCTGAGGCATTAACATATGATTGAGTATCTAATACTTGATCTGTTTCGATGGGAGTTGGGTCCAGCCCTGTAGCTGATCCGGTAGAAGCTGACATGAAAGAGAATCCACTTCAATATAAGAGAACTACCACTTCAATATGGAGAACTACCACTTCAATAAAGAAAACTACCCACTTCAATATTGGGTCGTGTATCATCCTAACTGAAGGTTGTAAAGGGTATAGTCACTATCACGTGTGATCGTATATCAAGATCTTAACCATAGCAAACCATTAGACTAAAGCAATTAATATTATCGCCGTTTTTGTGAAGAATTATGAATATTGAAGCTACAAGATTACCACCTGAAAATTAATATGGAATACAAATATTAATTTTTGACCCTACGAATGAATTAGGCCATTGATTAAGGATATTAATGCAGAATCCATACGGATGAATTGACTGAGCCATTTTTGATAACAAGTTGCTTAACAAATTTTACTCACAAATCTGTTTTCAACTCAATACGAGGATTATAGACTTTAAATAACGGATTTTTATATTTAGGCCATTTATGACATTTAAGGAACGAGACACACAAATAACGTCAGACAGTGCAATACTCTTCTAGTAAACTTCACACCAGCCCGGTCACGACAATTTGGGCGGGTAACGGGGAGTGTGTTAGATGTTAGAGACAGGTGGAGTCACCAGAAACCATAAAGTTCACACCAGCCACGATACTATGGGCGGGTAACTGGGAAAGTGTTGGTGTTAGTGTGAGATATTAGTGTGAGATGTTAGAGTATTAGATGTTAGAGTGTGATTATATGGTTCAGGCACGACCGGGCGTAGCACATGATGTTATTGGATCCCATAAGGCAACAACGCGCCTGCTACCAGCCTCCTCCTGCATAGAGTGCGCACATTTTTTTCCCAGGGGCACCCACGACAAAAAACGGGACAAACGATGTTTCCGGCATTTTTGCTTTTCTCCACGTGCACATTTGGCTAATTTAACCAGCTGGTAACCACCCGAGCAGTTAACACTATCGAAGCGACTGGTCAAACCACCAATAGCCACTTAGCAAAATGGCGCCATGGCGCCACGTATATTCATTGGCGCATCTTCAACGCGTTAACTATG